>JAGPOW010001614.1:1156945-1200909 GCA_030014935.1 Caiman crocodilus
GGCATTTCCTGGGGGCTCTCGCGCCACTGAGAGCCCCACCAGGCCACCCACTCCCGGCAGGGTGCAGTTTCAGGTCATGCCCAGGACCAGGAGCCTCCTTGCCATCCCCTTTCAGCTCCCCCTTGCACACTGGGTGATCATCTCAACAGCCCTTTAGCCAGGCAATACTGCTGCCTAGGCCGCAGGAGCCGCCAAACTGCCTTGTTTATATAGGCTCCAAAATGGCTGCCCTCGTCAGGCACCTGGAGGCTGCCAGCTCCAGGCCCTTAAAGAGGCAGGCACACCCAGTACCCCACCGTGATCTTCACAAGTGGTGAGCACACACAGTGCTCTGCCACACTAACCCTATAAAGCTTTTTAATGACAAGGCAAAGAATGACTTAGCCTTTACTGTATGATATTGGAAATAAAGACACAACCGTGAATTAATGGAGACATGAGAGCCCACTGTTGAGGAATGCATGTGGCTGGTGGACAGTTCAAAGAGGACAGATAACGGACGAACCTCGCACGACTCCTGGTATAAAGCAAAGCAAGACCACAAATGCCTATGAGATGGCTTTAGCAACCTGAACTCCAAAGGGAGTGTTTTGATTGGCTGTCAGTGGTGTCCTAGCCCTCAAATCCAGTGGACTGCACCACTTAAACACCTATTCCTCAGTCTGCTTTTGTTATTCAAACAATTTCCATCTTACAGTAGAAATAGGACCCAACAGGCTGCATATTGCCATGGGGCTCTCTCCTCCTCTGAGGCAGTCTAGTTCCCACTGAGCTGCTAAGTAGTCTGTAACGAGATGGCATCACATCCTCCTGCTCTAGGGACATCCCCCTTGTACCCATCCCAGTGCCTCTAGCAGCTCTGCTTTGGTCTCTGCTCTGAACCTGGGACCAGGGCTGATGGGACCTGTAGTACGTTTGCATAAGAAGTTAAGGCATATGCAGAGCCTGCCCAGTGATCCCAAAAGGGAGTCTTCTCTCTGAAGCAGTGCTGTGCTGACTTTGATTCTCTGATGTCGTACAGTATTCAACTGTCTGAACCATCGAGGACCTCTGTCAGCTGCATAGCAGGGATGCTCTTTGCCTCCTAGGTTCTTCAAATGGCAGAGCCCCAAAGGCCAGAGCTTCAGCTCCTCTAAACTGTCGTTGGTCCTTTGACTTCAACTGAGCCATGAGAGTTTTCAAAGTTGATGAGAGCTTACAAAGTTGATGATTTAGCCTTTGTGTTGCTGAAAGAGAAGGACTCAGATCTACTCCCAACACCGCGTGGATACCCAAGACTTATTTGTAACTGTCCTTGTCCTCTCCAGGCCTTGGGTGGCCCGAGGGAGGCTGAACACTGAAGTTATTGCTTTCCCTTGGGCTTGCACTTGCATGACCTGACCAACCCTCAGGGAAAGTGAACTGAAAACTGGAGTAAAGTAACAGTAGCGTAAGAAAGGTAGGGGGCGAGGGTGCAAAAATGGCCACGTCCTATGTGGAGGCTGATCATATTGCTGTGACTGTTGGAAGCTAGTGCTGCTCCGGGTGTCACGTGGCTGTCCCAGGAGCTGAGCTGTCCGCCTACGCTTCTGTAAAGTGCCACCTGTCTGACTGAGCTGCAGCTGAGACTTTGAAAGGGGTAAATGAAAGCACTAAGTTCAGAAAAACTAAGGATGGACAGACAGACAGGCAGATATGACTATTAACACTCACACGCACACAATGGCAGCCTCCAGTTCCACAGGAGCAGTGGATTTGCCTGCAGACTACAAGCCCTGTGTAGACTACTGGCTTGCATGAAGTAGATCCAGAGCCTCTGATCTGGATTAGTGGTCCTAGGAGCCAGGAGGGTCCAGGTAAAGGCTGCAGAGCAGCAGCTCAGGGGAGTAAGGTGTTCAAATCCCACTGAAATGCAATGGAGTAAATATTTCAGAAATTTAGGAGCATAAATTCAGCTGAAAGTCACTATAGGCCAAATTTCCCCATTTTCATTAATGACTTATGGCCAGATCCTGATCCACTGTTTAGGCTCCTAAATCACATGGAGTTAGGCACTTAAACAACTTTAAAATCTAGGCCTGAGGAACAATTTTGAATGGGACTTGGCTGTCTGGGCACTTTTGAAAATCTCAATGGGTGCCTCTATATCTTAAAGCCTGCAAAGATAAGGTCCTCAGGAGCCTAAGTCTCACTGACTTCAATGAGGATTAGGCTCTTAAGTGCATAAGTGACTCTTGGAAAAGGAATTTAGGCTCCTAAGTCATTTGGAGATTTTTGTTAAATAATGCCTTTGGGCACTTTTGAAAATCCCAGCTACTACCAAATACAGAGAAAAAATGTCTGTGTCAAGTTGACCTTTTTACATTGTTGAGCTTCTCCTAAAAGGAAGTCATGAAAAAGACCCTCCAAAAAGTAAACGCAGGGGTATTTGTGTAGATTTAAATGTAAATATTCATGTCTTTAACTTCTCCTCTGCTCCCTGCACATAGCATGGAAATGTATTAGGCTTTTACTTCCCCCACCTGGCCCACAGCACATATCAGCCTGGTGCCACCCCCCACTCCCCACTTTGGGAAAGCACTTCTTTTCATGACCTACTGCTTAGCTGAGATAGGGTGGGAGGATTTTTGACTCTAGAAGCTGGTTCTTCCGCACAGAAGCGTACCCGTGTCCCCCCTGGAATGGGATTGACTATGACAGGAAAGGGAGTGAGCATGATAAGGAAAACCATGGGGGAAGCTGAAATCTCCTGGACCTTAAAGCTGCTCGGTCCGGTCCATGGGCAAAAAGGGAGCAAAGGGAAATCCACCTTCTGGGACCTTGCTGAGAGCAGAATGACCGCTGCATCATTTTGCTTTGAGAACCACTGGGGCCTACCAGGAAGTGTGAGCAAAAGTCCATTTCAGCCACTTTGTGCTGGTTCAAGCTGGCTGTGTCATAGGATCACAGGGAAGCAGGGTTGGAAGGGACCTCATGGGACCATCTAGCCCAGCAGCCTGCTCAAGGCAGGGTCGTCCCAGCCAAGGGTCTGTCCAACCTGCTCTTCAACATTTCCAAAGAGAACTTCTACGGCCTTTCTAGGCAGCCCGTTCCAATGCTTGGCCACCCTCATAGTGAGGAAGTTCCTCCTTCCTAATCTCCAACCTAAATTTTCTCTGCTGCATTTCAAGGTCATTGTTCCTAGCCCCGTCCCCCACAGCCATAGAGAACAGTCTATCTCCATCCTCTTCATAGAGAGTTAAAGGTGAAGCAATGTGTCTGTTGATACACTGGCTCCTGGGACTGTTAGTCCTCCAGTGAAGTCAACAGACAGCGACAAAAGTCAATGTGAAGCAGAAGCTGCCAGTGAAGCCTAAGGAATCTGCGACTAAGGGTTGCATGCTAGGCACAAGATGAATGGCCACCTCCAGCACTCATGCCGTTCCTAAATTTTGAGGGCCCAGCTTGCCAGAGGGTGGGAGCAAAATCAGACCATAAGCATCCTCTGTCTCCAGCCCTATTACCAGAAAGAGATATTGAGAGTTCCCGCGAGATGCCGACTGCCGAGGGCTTCCAAGCAGTCACTTGCATGGCTTGTCTTCAACCTGGCATTTCTCGGCCAAGCGATGGAAGCAGCTGGAGTCCCTTTTGAAGAGAAAATAGTAGAGAGGAGAGGATGAGAACAAGGTAGAGAGGTGACAGAGGGAGCTGGGCAGAAAGCCAGGGACGATGAAACTCAAGCTAGCAGGTAGTAAGAGGCCTGGCTTTGTAGTAGAGCCAGGAGACAGGAGCACAGAGTAATGGGATCCTGCACCAATTAATGGCCATGTTCTTTCTTTTGAATGTGTAGCTTGCAAACGCAAAGAGCAGGAGCAGCAGAAAGACCGGAGCCTGCAGCCCAAGAAGCAGCGGCTGGTCTTTACGGACCTCCAGCGCCGCACCCTGATCGCCATCTTCAAAGAGAACAAGCGTCCCTCCAAGGAGATGCAGATGACCATCTCGCAGCAGCTGGGCCTGGAGCTCAATACTGTCAGCAACTTCTTCATGAACGCCCGCCGGCGGTGCATGAACCGCTGGCAGGAAGAGCCTGGCACCAACCCCGGGGTCCCCTCTTCTTCTACAAGCACTTTCTCCAAAGCATGATGTTCCTTCTTGGCCCCTCTGTATCCCCTGACCGCTCCTTCCTCATGAGAAATCAAACCACACACTTATACACATGCACCAATCAAATGACAAGTCAAACTGACCCAGACCTTCCGGATGGGTGCTCTTGGGTGCTGCAGGGAAGTTGGCCTCCCTCTCTGGATTTTGGCCTACTCCTATAGGATTTTGCCTTCATAGTCCAGTCCCAGAAGAAGCTTGTGGCAGAGCGGCAGTTTCCTTTCTCTTGGCGCTCTGAGGAAACTTCCAGTGGAGTGAGTGATGCCCAAACCACCTGAAGTCCAAACCATCCTTGCAGCTTTCATGGTTCACACAGGATATGAGGCCTCCTGTTCCTTCCCCACGATCCAGCCACTGAGGAGAGATGCCCTCTCCTGCTTCTGCCAACAAAGGAGGGTGCATCCCTCCCCAAACATGTCTCCCTACACTCTGATGTATTTACTAGGCTCACCTTTAAACGTCACATTACTAGCCTCTCCCTTCACAGGATAAGATGCAAGATTTGCGGCCTGAGAGACGGGCTCCAGCTCATGCATTTCGAACCAAATTCCATACGATTTAAGTAAAGAAGAGCAGCCAACCTCTCCTCATTTCAGGCATTTACGTAGGAGAGCAGAGGTCTCAAGTCCCCTGTTTGTAAAAGGTATTAGATGCTTAATGCTGCAGACGGGCACCAAGCGGGAGCTCAAAAGCACCTGCGCCACTAATTCCCATTAAAATACTGACATGCATGGGAGTTAGGGGGTGCTCGATGCTTTTGAGAATCCCACCAGGTGCACCCCATAGCTTCAGGCAAATAAGTACCTTCTGTGAAGACATTTCTCCAACCCTTTGAGAAGCCCCCAAGAGCATCCATTGCGGCTACTGGTTTTTGACATCAAGTGCACAAAGAAGGTCCAAAAGGGAAAACAAGAAAACAGCCCAAGAGAAGACTCCTTTTCTTCTGGGATTCCTTCCAAAGAAATTCCAAGCCTAAGGAAAATGTGGAGACATTAATACAGAAACAGCACCCACCCTCTCCCCTGCTGGCCTTGCTTTGACAGCAGGGTGACACAGGAGCCAGCAGAGGAGGGTGCCACGTTGAATTGCACTGTGTCACCGAGAGTTCAAGCAGATCAAGAAGCACATTTTAGCGAAATAAATCGGGTATAAAAATAGTTGTTTGAAAAAAAACCCACGAGGAAAGACTTCGACTGCAGGATCTGATCTTTCCTGGGGACTGGACCGGGGAGGCCGGTCGAGCCCAGCAGTGCTCGCTGCTTTATTTCTGTTTTATTTTTGGTTTGTTAGCGAACCCAAACAAAGCACTGTTTTGTCTGCTTTGTGTCTCCCCCCACTGGTAATACACATACTGTCTGCCCCGCTCCCTACCCTCCTGTTACCAAAGAAAGAAAACCAAAAAAAAACCAAAACCCTGCTGAAATCAACAATGGTGCACAGTGGAAAACAAAAAACAGCAACAAAAAAAACGGATCTAGTTGCAAAAGAGAGAGATATATGTGAGGAAAAAAAAAAAGATCAAAAAGGGAAAAATAAACAAAAAAGTAATAAAACCACACACACACAAAAAAAGGACCCCTAGAAAAAGCTCGACTAAAAGACCGGCAACTTACAAAAGACGACAGATTTTTTTTTGTGCCAATTAACAACCTGCCTTAAATGCGAAATCCTAGAGAGATGGTACTAGCTTCAAAATTTATTGTTTCCTCTGATCTCTAAATGGTGACTTGTGCCATATACAAAGCAATCACAAGGCCAAACAATTAAGATCAGCTGTCAAGCAACCAACCAACCCCCCCACCCCCAATGCCTCTTTACAAAACTCCAGTGCCTCCTTGGGGAGAGGAGGAGGTGGGGGAGGAGACAAGATGAGGTTGGGGGAGAAGGAAATGGCCCCTCCGCCACATATGGGAAAATTTTATAAAAAAAGGGACAATATTGAATTGATGCGGGTAAAATAGTACCATCTTGGATCTAGTGCTACAGTTTCTTCTATTCACTTTACTTTGAAAATGATCTGTTGTGCAACAGTGAGGCACCTTGCTGAAAAGAATGAAAGAAGGAAATATATATATATATAATATATATATATACACACATACATTGAAAAGGAAAAGAAAGGAAGGAAAAAAGAAAGGAAAGAAATAAACCTAGAAATCATTTAATAACCTATCAGAACGGGCTGAGTAGGTTACCAGGACTCCCTGTACCGTCTCACCAAAGCGATCATTGGGATGGAGAGGGCGACCCAGAAGCAGGGGTGAAGTGGGGGGGTCAGAGTGATATGGTTACAACTAAATAAAACATAATTTACTACTAGAAAGACAGAGAGATGGAAGAAGAAAGAGAGAGCGAGAAAGAGAGAGAAAGAAAGAGAGAAAAGGAAGGAAGGAAAGAACATGGCAGGCGCCACGTTGTGTTTTGCCGACAAAAAAAAACCACAAAAAAGGAAAAGCAAATATAATTCCCCACCCCCCCGCCACCGACTTTCCCCTAAAGTTGTTTCTTCTTGTCTTGTCATGACGTGGTGGCGATGATGATGGTGGATTCCTGAACCCGATCTAGTAGTATTCAAGGGCTGAGAAGCCAAGAAGGGGCCTTGGTTTGGGAAGCGAAAAGAGTAAATTCCACAGGCCCCCAAGGATGCAAAGACATTTCTAGTGAGAACCCAAGGATAAAGGCTACCTCACTTGAGTTTTCAATTTTTGTGATTTGAAAATCACGTCTGATACCAAAGATTTTGTTCCCCTTGTCTGGTCTGTGCTGGAACCACCGCTTTCCCTGCTGCCTTTGAGACAGGTACATCTGTAAATCCTTTCCCCCCTACCTCTATCCCGCTCCCCACAACCTCCCCCTCTTCTTCTCCCTTTCCGGCAGCCCCTTCGAGTCCTGAGTGCGAGAGAGAAAGAGAGAGGACAGAATGGTAGCATGTTAGATGAGTGCCTTTTTCTTGTACCAAAGGTGTGTGGCTATTTCTTCACTTCTATGCTTTTGTCCGATACACTCGCTGTTACCTCACCTCTTTGAAGCAGATGGATTCTGGTGATCCCTTTAGCCTTTGGGTGTTGGGGCAGAAAAATAGATCCCCCCCTTCTGGAAAAGTTCTCAGTTTCTGTTCTTCCTGGGCAGAAATCTCCCCCTTGGACCTCTCGATACCTCAAAATAGAGTGGTTAGGAGGATCCCGGAGACCCACCTCACCACTTGTTCCTTCCCTCACCATCCTCCCCACTTGCTGACCTCGGTCCATGACCGCTTCCCTACGTGCAGGTCCTAGAGCTAGGGACAAAAAGGGATCTCAGTTTGTCTGAAGTTCTGAGTTGGCTCCTGGGATCATGCAGATGCTAGAGAGAGAAGTGTATTTTACTGTTAAATCCTCCCTTTCCTCCTCCTGTGGAGGACAGTGTAGGGCATTCCTCAGACCAAATATTGACCTCACCCTCAACCCAATTTTTGGCAGCCTGGACAGAGCTTGAGATTTTTAGCAGCTTCACAGGCCGGGAGGGTGAGACTCCCAAATACCACAGCTCATGTCAGAAAGAAGTTGAAGGGAAAACTCTCGCCTTAGATCAGGGGTGGGCAAAATGCGGCCCGCGGGCCGGATGCAGCCTGCCAAGCCATTCTATCCAGCCTGTGGGGCCCCTAAAAAACTTAGAAAACTAATATATATCTGCCCCGGGCTGCCTGTCATGTGGCCCTAGATGGCTTGCCAAAACTCAGTAAGTGGCCCTCTGCCCAAAATAATTGCTCACCCCTGCCTTAGATGGATCCTGTTGGTCTCATATATACAGCAAAACCATTGGTGCCATCCCACAAGAGAGCAAAGGAGTCGCCTGATGTGCGACGGTCTCTTCAGCATGCCACGTTTTTCCTAAATCTCTCGCAGAGGAGGGTTTGGAGCCAAGCCACAAATGTAATAACCACAAAGTGACCATAACGTTTGTGGACATTTTGGCTTGTGGGTCCTGTGTGACCTCAGCTAGGGTATCCCCCACCCGATGAACCTGCATTTCTGAGAGTAAGCAGTTACACCAGGGCCAGATACCACCAACCCTGGAAGGTGAGGAAGGAAATTTGGGAAATAGCGCTGGTGATGTTCATTGCCTGGCAAAGTTTTCTGGCCCCTCCACATGTTGGTCACATAACAACCTTCCCCTAGGTGAGCTGGCAGAGGCAGGGATCAAAACGGGACCCTCTAGATATAAACACATGAGTTTCTACCGCCAGAGCAAAACTGTAGGTTGGCCAACGCTCAAGAGGCTCATCAACATTTATTGGTGGCCTGGTCGCAGCCAGAGGGAGACAGTGCACCACACGCCTGCACTGCCGCCCAAAATCACCCCCGTGCAGAATACGGCAAGCGGAGCTGGCCATGCAGATTTCTTCTGGCACCGTTGGCTCCTTGGCAAACGAAAACATGTACAAGAATTTCATTCATCTTGAACTAAACCTTTTTTGTGGGAAAGCAAAATGTTTCGATTGTCTTATGGGTTTTGTGTTGCCTCTAGGTCAGGTCATTTTTTTTTTTTTGGAATATATAAAAGGGAAGCAGGCCTCCCATGAAAAGTCACTGCCAATCAAACATCAAAATGCTTCGCTTTGAAAAGGTCCATGAAATATTTCATTTTGGGATTTGGGGGAGGGGATTGAAACAACTTGGCAAGTTCATCACAACTTCATGAAAGGTTTTGCTTAGAGCGAATTTGAATTTTTTCAGAAATGAAGATTCAGCCAAAACATCTGGGCCAGCGCTACCCATGAGCGTAATGTGCAACCCAGAGCTGGACCCAGAAAGGGAAATTTACCCTGTATTGCTTTGCTTGTTAACAAAGCCAGAGCAATACTAGCCTATCCTGACCTTGCAAACCACAGTCCCCGCCTCTTAAAGGGGAAGTGTTCACATTAAATAAAAAAGAATAACTCATGTTCACCAAGGGACCTCAGTAGCTTTGGCATCTGCTTTTTTCTGGGGAAGATAATAGAGATAAATAGTGAGCCCTCCTGGGTCATGCAGAAGGTCAGATTAGAGGAAAGTACCTCCTTGTCATCCCTTCCCCTCCCCAAATCCAACCTGCATCAAACTACACTAGATTGAAACGCTAGTGGTTGTTTCTAAGCATGACATGGCTAACCCCGGTTAGCCATCAGGATTCAGCTGGGCTCACTTCCAAATTTGACTGCTCAGCCCAGCAAGGAAGGGGCAAAGGCCAATGCAGAGATACTATCAACCAACCTCAATGAGTTGCCTGCCAGTTGCCACTAAAATTGATGGCAATATCAGGTGGCTTTCAAAAAGTCTGCCCAAAAGTTCATTTTCTTCCTAAACTACCACAGGAGATAAATGCAAGAGAATTGGGCAGGCTGGATGATCTCCAAAGCACACTGCTGCTCCAGGTCCTTGTCAACCCCCTTACAAGGGTGACCGCCCCACCTACCAACCCTTTCCCTGGCCATACCAATCCCAAACCTCACCTCTGCCAACCTTCTACCCAATACCCAAGTGGCTTTTGATACCAAAGACATTTTTCCATGCAGGGAAAGACCCTTTTTTTTTTTTTTTGGCCCAGCACAGACCTTACAAGCCTTTGACAATGTTCTCTGAAATACCTCAAAATATTTAATGTATAGTTTATGTGATAAAAAAAAAATTACTTAGCTAGTTTTTGGAATTTGTGACTTGAAGCTTTATACTGTTAAATTATAATTTTGCAGAAGACGGCATGTTCTTATTTCTTTGACGCGTTCAATGGGAGACATATTGAATGTTAAGGAAATGAAAGCTGGTTAGTTTCACGATTAAAAAAAAAATAAGAGAGAGAGAAAGAGAGAGAGAAAGATTTAAAAAGGACCCTTGGAGTTTACAGATTTCATATTTAAACAAGTCCTTTTAAAAAAAAAAAAAGAAAAACTAATAATGACGACAATGATACCTTTGCGTTCAGATGTGTTACTTTTCTCTGAGTCATGTCTTACGAGAGTATTTATTATATGTGTTCTGTGTTCAAATGTAATTTAAGAAGAAAAAAAAGACAAAAAAAAAAGACGATGAAAATTTGATTTATGCATGAAAAACTATACTCTTTCTTGAAGTAATGTAATAATTATTCGGGGGAGGGGGGTCGGGGGGAGGGGGAGGGGACAACTGTGCGTTTTGTCCACACGGTTTCGTTTGACTAGGAGTTCTCTGCATGGACCATGTTTTCAAAGTCACTCAATCATGGGAGGTTCTCGTTTATTTAGTTCACTTCCTTTCCTTTGTATCGAATGGTGTTGTAACAACACTGGGAGTTAGAAGGAGCTTCCCCTGCCCCATAGCGGGGCAGCGGAGGGAAAACCACTGCAGGAGGCTGGGGTTGGGAGAGTCACGTGGCCGATCCACGTGCCCAGCAAACAGGGTAAGAGTGCCTGGAGCACGAGGGCCGGAGCATCCCCGAGGGGCCGTGTGGGAGGAGGCTAGTTGAAGCCCGTCTGACTTTCCCAGCCCTCTGAACCCAAAGCCCCACATGGTCAAAGCTGCTTCCTTGTACTCTTGATTGCTTTGGTTTAACCAGATCTGTTTGCTCACTTCGTATCAAATCACAAGTGTCTTTGTGCAGAAGAGAGAGAGAGAGAGAGAGAACGAGAGAGAGACAATCAGTCACAACGACTCCTGTTACTTGATCAGCCTGGCTCCTGTGCCCTCTGAGACAAGGGAAGCTGCCTGTCCTGAGCCCCAAATCGAACCCTTGCCTCCCCCCAACAACCTTGTTTTAGCCACTTGGGCTCCTGTGCTAGAATCCAACTGAGCCGGCAGCTCATTTGAGCCAAGAGCTTTCGAAGTGGGCAGGACACCCCGTCGCCGTTTATTCCACAACCGCGGAGCAGCCCTGCGAAGACAAAGTGAAGCATTTCAGTCCGTCGCAAGGCTTCGTCGTAGCTTCATGCTTCAGGAATGGGTGGAAGAGACCGTTTCGTTTCATGTGGACCTCTTTGGTACTTGAAGAGTCTCCACGACCGCAGTACATCCCACCCCTTCAGGCCTTCATCTCCACATCACCCCGGTGAGATACACAATGTGTATCCTACACGGGGAGTTAAAACACAGTGGGCCAGATTGGATACAACCCAACCCAGGGCAATGGGAGCCCAGGGAGAAGGCTGGCATAGACGGTGGCCAGTGGAAGAACTCGGAAGACTTGGCAATCTCCAGACTTTTGTAGTGCTGGGCTTCAGCCTCCCATGCCAACCTCAGCCACACTACCTGCCCCTCGCCCTTTCTCCATGCATTGGCCCAGAGATGGGGGGTGGACGGTAGAAAAATTGGGGGGCATGAAGCGACAATAAATTAACCACCATAGGGGAAGGGGGTGCATAAACTACCTCTTTCTGTTTCTCAAACATTACGAGAGCGCTTGCCTTAAATGACTCTTCCCCATCCCCTGCCAGCCCCCTGCACCTCTCCCCCAGGGCATGTCCCCAAAGATTGGCTCTGTGCAAGGGACCCCTCGGAACGATCTCTCGGCAGCTTTGGGGTCCACCAAAGCAGGCAACGTCCCCACTTGTACTAAAGCTGGGCCTTACTCCCACTCTGACCATTCTCAACAGCACCCGATATGGGGATCACAGCACTGGGCCTCCACCAGCCACAACCCCCGAGGCGGCAGCGCCTCGCCTTCTTTGCCCTAACACGGCCGATGGGTTCTGCAAAAATCTGCCGTTAGGGCGAGTCATTGATAGCCTCCTCCATGGCCATGCCTTTAGGACCAAGACAACAGACAGTCCCCAGGCCAACCCACACCTGTTCAGCAGCAATTCAGCTGCCACTGGATTCTCATTCTTGCACCTGTTCTTTCCATTTCCATTGTTTTTCCCCCCAGCATCCTCCCAGACTAGATGGCTGCCATACCACTTGGGCTCTATGGCAGCCACATGGTCTGGTCTATTGGCCACAGGTGTGTGTAGCTAACCAGGGTGAAAGCAAAAAGCTCTCTCCTCCTTCCTACACCTCCAGCTTGCAGCCCTTCCATGGTTCTTGCTGCACTAGGATCTCCTTGCACTTTTGGATCTCTTCAGGCGATAATAGTTTCTTTGCTCATTAGCCGCAATTCTGGCAGGAACCATCCTATTGACTGTGTGCTCCCCCTCATTAGCTAACTCCCCTTTGCTGCACAAGATAGCCTGCCTGTATCATTGCATATGGCAGGGGTAGGGTGTGGAGCAAGAGGCAGGTCACTGATACAGAGTTAATCAGGGTGGCTGAATTCCTTCAAGAAATCTCCTTTGGCCGCTCCGGCCTGAAATGCAAAGGCTGGAGGGCCCATGATGATTTGTATGGCACCAAACTTGAGCTCAGTAATAGATCATGGTGCAGGACTAGACTGGCCAACCCAGGTCCAAGATTTCTTGAACAGGCACTCAAAATATTTCCTTCCAGCAGGCCCATCTTCCAACAAGCTAATGGAGTCATCACCCTACCCCAGTACTCACTTTTCTTGCTTCATCCTCTCATACTCCTAGAGGTCCTTGAGTTCTCCTTCCACCATACACAGCACCTTTACTCCACGCAGGACACCCTTGCCCCCCACCCCGCCATATTTCCACATAAACGTCTCACCTCCCGATGGACAAAGATTCATCTCCAAGACTGAGATCCCTCTGCTGAGCTGAAGAAGGGGGTCCTATGGATTCAGTGCACAGAGTTGCCGGCACACTCACAATCCATCCAACCCTCCTGGAGCACAGAAGCTCTCCCAAGTTTGCCTGCTCCGACCAGCTTGCTTAGTCCAAACTCACAGCACAGCCTGGGTGACCGTCCTAGCCAGCTGGTTTCCACAGCACAGCACTGCACCAATCAAGTGGCTACAACAAAGAGGAGCAAATTAGGGTGGGATTTGCACGAGTGCATGGCAGCCCCAGTGAAGCTGGCAGCATTGACACAGCTGGGAGCAAGCTGGCCAAGGCCGAGTGTTTCCGCATTCCCCACTTGGCCTCTCGCCCCGTGCAGAGCAGGCCGTTGCCCGTCCCTGGGATGAAGAGTGGGGTGCTTGGGCTGTTGGGCAGGCTGAGTCACAAGAAGGCGAACCACGTGCAGTATGAGTGCCCCGCCGCTCCCCCACAAGGACCCCCTTGGCTTTGCCTGCCACCCTGACAGGTACCAAAATGGCTTGAGGAACAGCCTTTCATGATACCAAAGATTTTTTTTCATGCAGGTAACGACAATCCTAGCTGTGTCCTACAGACAATTCTCTCAACCAGGGGTGTCCCTGAAGAGCATTTTTGTACTGTGGGGAGAGGAAGCCAACCTTGGACCCTGTGGGGCAGCCTGACAGTGGCCTTCAGAAATGCAATGGCAGATCCATCAAGATGCTCTTTCTGAAGGGGATTAAAAGCTGAGGGTATAATACCAGCAGGGTTGCTTGTCACTACTAAGTCTAGCAAAGGCTGGACCTGGGAGCCAGGAGAACAGGACGCTCTTCTGTGCCCTTCCAATGACTTGTGAGCAGTCATTTCCTCTGGCTGTGACATACAGCCCCAACTCTGTCAACGGCTTAGACATCTCATGATGGAAAGCACAATGTGGGGTGTCACCCAAGTGTTGGGAAGGTGCTATGTGAAGGGAATAGCCCTCGGGGCTCACAGAGAGCAAACAGCTTGTGCCAGCTAGATTGATCACGATGGTCATCCCATTGGGCGGACCGGGACAGAAGGTGGCCGAAATATATGCAAGAGAGATCCTGGCCTTGCTGAAGTCACTAGGCATGCTTCCATTGACCTCAGTGGGGCCAGGATTTTACTCTATAGACCAGTGGTTTTCAACCTGTGGTCCACAGACTATGTCTAAGAGGTCTACAAAAGATGACTATGATCAATACAAAGTATGTAAATACCCACACTTTTGGTTCAAAGCAGTCTGCACCTCCATTCAAATTTTTCCAAGGGGGGTCACAAATGCGAAAAGGTTGAAAACCACTGCTACAGATCCTTCGGTTCAGTGCCTGCTCTGTCTGGATCCCTGTTTTCACTCGTGGCGATACGAGACGTTTGCTTGTGGTCAGCCCTCTCCATTGTTCCACGTGCAGAAAGCTTCTGTAATAGCAGGCTGGGTTGATCGCTGGCACGCTCCGACTTGGCACTAGGTTGAGAAATAAGTTTTTTTTTTTAACCAGTTTCATCCATTTTTACCAGTGAAATGTTTTTTGAGTGAAAAATGCTCTTGTGTCAAAAAAACCCAATATATTCAAAAGGAAAATGTTGTCTTCAACAACGTCATTAGAAAACGCATGATGAAAGAATTAAAAAAAAGGTCTTTTTTAACTACCTTTTTTTTCATTCGGAAACCTTTAATCCCATTTTCTTTCTTTCTTCCCCACCCCCCCCATCTACCTCTCTTAAAAACTGGGAAAAGGGACACAACACAGAGTAAGAAAAATAACCCAGCAATTTTGAAATGAAAAAAATGTTGAAGAATAAAAAGTGAAATAAAAAGTCATTTTTTTTCCAATAAAAAAATAAAAGTAATCAGTGAAAGTGCTTGTTAAAATGCTGAGTCCTGACCTTGAAGTTCCAGTGATGAAAATCGAAATGTTTCCTTGCCTTTCAGGCAGGCATTTCCCCCAAGCCCTTGTTCGTGTCTGGTGGCTGCTTTGAGGCCTCTATGTGTCAGGTATGCAGGTTGTAGCCATATTGGTTTAAAGGAAAAAGCATTCAGGACTCATAGCAGAGGTGATATCTTGTATTAAACCAACTAGATTTTTGCCAAAAAAAAAAAAAAATAATAATAATTTTCTTTTGCAAAAATCTAGCTGGTCTAATATAAGCTATCACCTATACAGGATAATATAATGTGATGTATTATATTAATATATTGGTCTAATATAAGCTATCGTCACCTCCTGATTGCTCGAGGCCTCTATGACATGAGTTTTCTGGCCTCTTTCATTCAAACTGACTCTACATCAAGGGTGGGCAAAATGTGGCCCGGGGGCCAAATGCAGCCCACCAGGCCACTCTATCCCTAAAAAATTTAGAAAATTAATATTTATCTGCCCTTGGCTGCCTGTCAGGTGGCCCTCGATGGCTTGCCAAAACTCAGTAAGTGGCCCTCCACTCAAAATAATTACCTGCCCCTACTCTACATCCTAAGGACCCTGATTCAGCACACTCACTTCGTGGGTGCTGTGCCTAACTTTCTGCATGCGAATAAAAGAGACTCTTCATGTTAGAGCTTAGCGTTAGGTTTGTGCTTTAATTACCATGCAGAATCGGTGGGGGAGAAATAGCTGGTGACCCAAGCCCCCGGAGGCACAGAGGCACTCGTTTCAGTCCTCTTGAAGTCGCCGGATTTAACCAGATACATAACCATATGCTCTTTTAAGTCAAGCCTTGTTGAATCAAGGCCCGAGCAAAAGGCCTGAGGCAAGAGGAGGAGGCTAGAATAATTCCTGGCGGTTGGGCTCCCTTGTTGCTCCTTCAGAGCAAAGCTCGCAGTGGGAGGCAGCAGCCAGGCAATGATCCAGATTGCCTGCGTATGCAGATGTCCTAAATGTTTCTGCTTCCAGGTGTAGCTCGCTGCCCTAGGCTTCTCCTGCCAAAACCTATGCATGTGATGGCCTTGATAATCATGGGGATAAGTATACTGAGATCCACCCAGTTGCCTCCAGTAGAGAAGCACCCGTGGAAATCATAAATCGACAGGGCAAATCAAACACTGATAAAAAAAAAAAAATGCTCAGATAACAAGGGAGGACTGGGGAGGGTTTGCTTGGGGAAAAAAATGGCCTTTTTTGGAAAGGAACCTTAAAAAAAAAAAAAATTTCACATTATTTCTCAAGATCTTCATGCAATTGTATGTGCCGGTCTCGGCATTTCCTTCTTTTTCTCCTCTTTCCGCTTCCCGTTTATTTGTTGTTCCTTTTAGTCCCCCTTCATTTTCAAAAGTCAAAAAAACTGGGAGGGGAAAGCGAGACAAAAACAAAGCGAAGGGGAAACAAGGGGAATATGGCGGTGAGGAGAGAAACGTAAGGAAAAAAGAAAAGGAAGAAAAACTGAACGTTGAAAATGACGCCCCAAAAAAGCTAGAAACTAATTTCCATTATTCTTGCTACAGCCAGCATATGCCTAACCAAAGGAGATCTGCCGGTGCAAGCTTTGCTAGGCAGGCCTGGAAAGAAACCGGCGGTCCCCCCGGTCTACGCAGTAGGAGCAGCTGAGGTTGGCAGAATCAGAGCGGTTCATTTTTTTAAACCTAGCTTAACCCTCCCAGCGTGACGGTTGTATTGGCCTCACTTTTCTTTCTCTGGAGGAAAGAATTACCTTGGCATCAGACACTATGCCAGGTGATGCTGGCTGAGGTGCTGATCAGCAAAGAGGACGAGGAGACAGGGACGCTTGGAAATCCATCTTGCAGACCCGACCCCAGCAGCGAGCCCCAGCAACCCACACCCGAAAGCCAAGTCCCCTTCCCTGTCCCTTGGGTCCGATGCTTTGGTTCTTGCTGCTGCCTAGCCTTGCCCGTCAAGGTGAGCGCAGTGCAGGGTTCTTGCTGTCGTAGGGGGCTCTTTCCAGGCAGCTCTTTGCTCTCTGCAAGTCTCCAGTGGCGCCAGCTGATTCTAACGCTGGGGTGGAGATGTGGGTCGCAGCATTTGGATGTCCTGGAGTACCCTGCGAATTAGGGGCAGCAACGCGGGGCAGCTCCTAGAGCAGCGTTTCTCAACCCACGTGCATTCTGGATGTCTATCAAATATACTGAGCGGGATCTGGGAAGACAATGATAATCAAGAAACAACCCCGATGTCAGACTCAGTGGAAGCAGCATTTCTGCATGGGGAAGGGAGCGGCAGGACTCCCGAGTTGTTTTTGCCATTCATCCTCAGCAAATCACTTAATCTCGCTGTGCCTCGGTTTACCCTGCCTATAAAGTGGGGTTAGCGATGATTTCCTATGCCCCGTGGCTGGGCGTGGGGCTGGTTAATGAGTTAGTGTTTCTAAAGTATGGAAAGTGTTGTGGGAGGCAAAGGGCTGTTCTTGTTTGCTCTTCATCATGCTGCTTTTGCTGAGATCTGCGAAGGACTTCTTCTCGCATGCACGGAGGAGAGCTCCTCTGCGCATCCCAAATGCCAGCAAGTGCTCAGTGATGTTAGGCTTGGGTGACTGGCTCTGCTCACAGAGACCTCAGGCCTGACTGCATTTTTGCACCTGGGATGAGGGCTGATGGGACACTGTCTCCATCTCCTGCCGCGGTCTGCTGCTGCTCGCTCAGCCACAGCTCCCAGAACCGTCACCAGGAGTTTTGTCCAAGCGAGGGTGGCAGGATCAGGCCCCACAACAGCATCTTAGGAAAGAAAAAATACACTCCTGATTTGGCTCTCATCCCTTGTGAAGCCCGCATAGCATTCCCAATTTCCCCCCAGCTGGATGCAAAGCCAACGGCAAGTTAATTCAATGGACTTCAGTGGGTCAGCCACCAGTTCAGAGTTTAGTCCAGCATGCCGGCTCCTCTATGCGCAACACTACACCAGTTTCAGCACAGGTGTGATTTTGAACTGGTTTAGTCCAGCCTCTGAGTAAACCCTCTCCCACTTATTTGACCCAGGTTCATATGGGTGCACTCATCTCAGTAAATTGCCAGCCCCAGCCCACTTGGGAAAATCAAAGCGAACCTACCCAGATATTAGAGCTCCCCAGAGTTTACCGCTGGTTTAATGCATCAGTGCAAATCCTGTGTGGAGAAGTGAGTGTCCAGAGCATCAGGTGCTACCCGTCTCCTCGCTGCCATAGCTAACCCTTCTTGTGGCGTTCGGCTGAGTAAAGGAATCACTGGGAGATGTTCTCCGGCCTGCGTAATGCAGCTCATAGACAGCGATCACAGCGGTCCCTTCCGGCCCGGAAAGTCATGAATCCGCGACTCATTTTCCCTTGTCTCAGAGGCCTCAGGGAGCCGGCTTGGAGAGCCAGGGACAGTTCTGGATGTACACACGCCGCGGCGGGGAATCCAATTCCTCCTCCGTCTTTCTTTGACGGGGTTTTTAAAAAAAAATAATAATAAAACTGAAAAAAATTGGTTCGTTTTTCCGAAATGAAAAAGGGAAAAAAAAAGACCGAGTCAGACAAAAACCATCCTGATAAATACCGACTCGGGGGATTCCAGACCCCTCGGGCAACAATCACTCACTGTTATGTACAGCAATAGGTACCACTCACCCTTGGACTGCATGAATCGTCTTGGGGGCTGCATCTCTGATTTTTATTTTATATTTTTCATTTAATCGGTTTTTTTTTTTTGCTGTTGTGTCCACTGGACAGCTCATGGGATAGGTTCTATTCTACAGCAAAATGCAATTGTTACTCCTCTGTGTCTTGCAATTATATTTGTTTAAGCTATTTATGAAGGTTAAAAAAAAAAAGAATAAAAAGAGTCTTATGTGTTAGGCACTTTATCCAAACTGTGCTGTGTCGTCTGGAGTTGGGACCTGGGTCCTTGCAAGGGTAATGCAGGGGAAGAGTCCGGGAATCCTTAACTCCATCCTGTTGACAGGTTTGAAAAGAAAAAAAAAAAATCTCTATTTGTTCATCTTCTGCTGTTCATGACTGTGTTGTAAGTTTTTGCAGCTTTCTGTTTCTTCAATAAATTATTTTCTAGTCATTCACCCCGGAGTGTCTATGTCAGCGCAGAGCGTGGCCGTGGAGGGCTTTCTGGTATCTTGTGTACAAGTGATCATCACTCGCTTTCTGCTTGCACGGAGCTGCTGAAAAACCACCAGCCGGATCCTCAGCGGGTGCATATACTAACGAAAGCCCCAGGGCTGACTTCAAAGGAGACTTGGACAAGAGCGAATGTCTGATCACTGTCCTCTACCCGGTAGAGTCAGAGATGCTCAACGGTGTCTCCCGAGCCCTGTGTTGTTAACAGAGACCCCCCTTTTCAGGGAAATGGCCGGAGACCAGGAGCATCTGAATTTTGGCCACGCTGCCACTGCAACACCCTGAGGGTGATAACAGAGCGAGAGGCTGGGTTTGGGGCAATACGTATTCAAACGCTTATGAATCTGCACACACAGATGAGCTTCCCTGTGCATTGATAAATACTCCAATCATTGTGATTGTTTCAACCCTCGGGCACTTCTAATGCTTTACATTCGGGGTTTACTTTTTCTCTTCTGCATTTCATTGCGCTTAGACGAAATGGGTCAAAGCAAATGACCCACGTTTTCACTTTTTCCTCCAAATCAATGCCTGAGTCGCTCGGTGTCCCTCGTGGATGATTGCAGGCAGGGAAAAGAGGGTAACATATATACCTGGCCCTAGGGAAAGATTTGCAAAGGTGTTTGGCTAACTAATGCAATTTGCACACACGTCTGGAGGGGTTGGGCACCTGTTTCGCCCTGGTTACAGGGTGGGGGGTAAATGCCTAGATCAGGGGTTGGCAATGTTTTTGAGTCGAGTGCCAAAAACACCCGCAACCTCGACTTGTAAGATGTTGGTGTGCCAGGGGTGGATGGTGGGGGAAACCACGAAGGGCCCGATCCTTTTTGTGGCAGAGAAGCCCCGGCCCCTTTCCTGCCATCTGCCCCAAGGTGCACGTGCCAAGCAAAAAGCCTTCGCGTGCCACACTGTGGCACCTGTGCAGGGGTTGCCTCCATACCCCTGGCCTCAATACCTTGGAGGCACTAAGCCAAGGCATCAAACCTGCATATCTGTTTTGGAAAACTTAACTCAGTACCTGAATACCTTTGAAAAATAGAGCCCCTGCTTTCCGTTCCCACCAAAAGCCCAGAAACCACGAGCTGTGACATCTGAACTGCATGTGTTAGAGGGTGTTGTTTCAATGGGAATGGTGTTTCAAAGACAATGGAACTATTATTGTACTGGTTTCCGGCTTGGCGACAGTCG
This sequence comes from Caiman crocodilus, assembly GCA_030014935.1. Classification (NCBI taxonomy): domain Eukaryota; kingdom Metazoa; phylum Chordata; order Crocodylia; family Alligatoridae; genus Caiman; species Caiman crocodilus. Next base: position 1,176,930 of record JAGPOW010001614.1, read on the forward strand.
TTGAAAACAAAAACATAACGAACCGCTAGCTTTTGGATTTCCAGTGCCTGGAAGCTGAATGCAATGCTGGAAAGGTATTGTGGCATTGTAACAGCTGGGGCAAAGAATGGCTGGAACAGGTCACCAGGGCTGGGGCAGGGTCTCGATCATGGCCCGTCCTTAAATGACCACTGGATGCAAATCCTGGCTGCCTTCTGTGCTTCGGCTCAGCCAGAAGCCGTGGGCTCACTGCCCGGATTCCTGGGCTCGGTACCCATCCGGTTTCCTGCAGCAGCTCAGCCCTACAATCAAAGGATCTGAACATCTATGAATCTTTAAGCCGTGGCTTTGCCAGGAAACCCGTGCATGGGTGCCCAGCCTCAGGAACAGACAGAGGTGCAGAGAATTACACTCTTCTGCGGAGTCCCTCTCTGCCCGAGAGCAACACATCCTGCAGCAGTGCTTCACGCTGCTGCCCGACTAATGCAGTCACTCGCAGGCAAATGGCATGGCAGGGGCAGGAAAGTGCAGAGGAGCTGGTGGAAAGACAATCTGGGCCTAGATCGAGGCTAAATTTCTGATCACAAAACAGAAGCCAAAAATCCTTCTTAAAATTAGCATGGGGGATTTGGGGGGGGAAAAGCCTGAACTTCCTCATGGCTCCTCTCAGAAGATCTTTGGTCTGTTTGCTCCTGGGATCATAGAAAAATAGTTATTTGTCCAAGTTGCCACTTCTTATAAGTCTCCTTTTTTGTGATTTAGTTCACTGAAGAGTTTCCTGCCAAGCCAAGCTGGTCTTCTGCCGTACTTGCTAGTCTTCTTCCACATCGGGACGGTTGGTTCCTGCACTCTCAGTAAGACCAGTGTCTTTTATCTTAAAAAAATCACGACCTCCCTTTATCTAGTGTTTTCCATCCTGAAGCACCTTATTGAACCTGAAGCCAGGAGGTGGATTTGCACAACTGAGGCGTTCAAGTCTACATAACACACTGGAAAGTCCTGGGCTCTGGTGCAGCCACCTCTGGGGTGGACCACTTTACATCTTGCACGGTTGAAGAAAGAAGAATATGGGGAGCCGCCAGCTGAATGTGCAAAAGGAGATCGGGTGGACAACAGCCCACGGCTTGTGTACAAAGTGGCAAGAGACAGTTCATACCCACGACTCGGGGGAGGAACGGTATTTTCCTTTCCCCTGACTCAAGTTGAACCTGAATTGGAGGAAAGTGCATGTCTTGCTCGGAGATCTCCCATTCAAGTGCAACTCAACCGTTGTTTCATTCAGTAGGCGCCGCAGGGTGAGAGGCTTGGAGCAATAACCGCAGACTACCTTCTGAGAGGCTCTCAAGCTCCCTTCCGATGAAGGACCTGGATTTTTACATCACGTGAGTTCCTGCAGACCCCTCAGCTCAGAGGATCCCTCTGCACAAGTCCTCAGGCCCTTTTAACGTGAAATGCCTGTCCTTTCTCCCCACCTCCCTCCCCCTGCAGCACATCCAAGGCTCTTTATTCCCAGTACTTTCCAGCTGGAAAGCTCTTTTGCGCTCTTAAAAGACCAGCCGAGCACATCTTGGCTTCGAAGAACTGCCCAGAAGGATTGGAGCTCCAGCCCCTCTAGTCCAGTATTTTTCCCAGCAGTGGCTATTAAGAGGCAGTCTCTGCATTCATGAAGTGGCTCTAGATTTGGAAGAACTAGGATCTGTATTTAGAAGAACTCCAGTTGCTTGGGCTCTGGATTTTGGTTTGGATTCAAATTCAAACCAACCTGGATTTATTTTGCTCATCCGCCCTTTTCCCCCTGAGCTGATTTTTTTTTTTAACTTTGGAGGACACACATTGCATCATCATCTTTCACCCTGCCCAGGTACCATCAGGATAGAGAGATGCGGTTTTTTCCCTAGACTGGGAAGGTTTTTCCAATAGGTCCCCAGAAAAGGCAAAAAAGCGTCTTTCCTGGTGGGGTTTAGGAAGCACCAGTGGCATGCATGTACGTCCTCCCTGGCAGCATCTGGATAAGCCCGAGGAAAACAGAATCACAGAAAATTAGGGTTGGAAGGAGATCATCTTAGTCCAATCCCCTGCTCAAAGTAGGACCAGCCCCAACTAGATCATCTCAGTCAAGGCTTTGGGACTTAAAAACCTCCAAGGACGGAGATCCCACCACCTCTCCCAGAACATTTTATTTCTCACAGAAGAGCTTACTTCTCTTACTGCCCAAAGGTCCCAAAACACCGGTTGACAGAGAGATCAGGTCTCATTTGGTGGGAGAAGCCACCAAGGCCTGGCGTCTTTTAACAGAACAGCTCCCCCGCTTCTGAGCACCTTGCAGTGAAGCAAAAGCCCCTGCACTGCAATGAATCTGATGCACATGAAAATGAAACCAGGCAGGGAAATGCTGGAATAATATTAGTTATCACTATTATACCCCTTCTGCTTGTAGCTCAGCCGCACTGTTCTCTGAAAAGCTCTTTGCTGAAACTCAGCCTAGAGCCTGTCTTGTCAAGACGTCTCAGTCGGCAGCTGAACGCCAGGGCTATTGTGTGGAATATCCTGTTCTGCCCACCCTAGTGCTTCCCAGCCCCCACCACGCAGCTTCTTAGTAGCACCACTCTTTCCTGCACACACAAAGCATTGCCAATAGCATAAAGCTAAGCAAATAGTATTCAGACTACTACAAATCACTTCAAACCAGTTCTTGGGCTGTAAAGTTTGCTGACTTCTCTACTTCGGTGCCCTAGCATAGAATCAACCCATAGGTTTCAGCATCATATCATATTGACAGCTCTATAGTTAAGCATAAAATATAGACACCTTCCCTCTGATCTTTGCTGAGAGGTACCATCTCCCTCTCTACTGTGTTACCATAGTATACATTTTGCATCACCTGGACTCTTCAGAGGTTGAGAAGAAGGGCAGCATCGCACTCAGTTCTCTGCAAACAGACTGGGATCTCCACAGCTAGCAGCTCCCTCGGGAAATAGGGCTAATCACTGACCGATCCTCAGTCGCTGGTAAAACAGGCCTCCACCCCCTGCATCCAAAGTGTCACAGGTTACACAAAGGGCCCTTTCTCCAGACAACCCATCAAGGGGACCTGCATCAAAAACTCAAACCCAAAACTCTCGTTGCATCGGGATATTTTATTAATTCAGAAGTTGGAATGGAAGGTAACAAGCCTGGGTCAATTCACGTGGCTGCATCTGCTTGAATTCATCCCGGGAGCCACAGCCCCCACACACTTAAGTTCAGTGAGCCCTTGTTTGCAATATAGAGCCTATGACACACAGCTGAAGTGCTTAGTCCACTCAGCAGGGAGCAGTGGTGCAGCATTACTGCAGTGCAGACAGTGTTTCAGTGAGGACCGACAGGGTAAGGCAGCTGAGCTCCAGGACCAAAGGAAGCCACCCGCCATCTGCTTTTGTTCACGTTCGTCGAGTCAGGGAGTCTGAGTTCAGAGTATGAAAGATGGAACTGATCCCCACACGAACCTTTATCCCTCACTGACAAAGCAGCCATTGGAGTGAGTGAATGGTGATAGCTCCTTACCACGTCTTGGAAGCAAAAATAAGGCCTCCAAGGAAATATCCATGGACACTTCCCACCTGCTGCTCACGCAGGTCATCCCCAGGTGTCATTGTCACTCTATGGAAAAGCAAGTGAATGAGCACTTCTCTGGCATCCAAAACCACGCTAAAAACATGGCTCTGAAAGGAGCCATCCAGTTAGTTCAGTGCCTGGCTTGCATGAAGTCAAAAGCACTCCAGACCCAGCTGGGTAAAGGTCTCCCAAATATAAAAGTAGAGTGAAAACTAAACTCCTTTAAGCCAGAAATTCAACTCTGGTTTTATGTGCTTCCAGTCTGGGGGACGAACTGCTTTTGAAGACAGGTGCAGGCGTGGTGCTGAGGCCCAGGGAGTCTCTGCCCCGCAGGCTGGCTCCCCGCGTGATGAGGTCAGCGTAGCCCTCCTTGTGGGAGAAGGCATAGCTGGACCGCCGCTGCATGGAGCCCCTCTGGAAGTGCGCGCGCAGTTCTACCATGTCCCTTTCCAGCCGCATGTCCTTCATGCGAATCTGATGCAAGAGGAGGAAAGAGGGATAAAGAAGAGAAACATCAGGACCCCCACTGGATCCCTTCTGAAGATCAGCCAGCAGGCCCCAGAGCACACAGGGACAGCCCCCAAGCTTGAGAGATGAAAGCTGTCCTGGTGGCTAAGGCCTCAAACTGAGACAGGGGCTTCAGTGCCCACCTTGGCCCCAGCCCAGGGACACAATGCCTTGACACCAATGTAGCTGCCTTTTACACTAGAATAAAGAAGGGGACAGCTCCCCTTCCCCTAGGGAATTTTGCTCAATCCACTGCAGATTTACCCCTGAAAGAGTCAAAGGTACAACCACATTGGTGTAAATACCATACGTCTGCAGTCTTATCCCGGGAAAGCCATTTGCTCCACGCCAACTAGCTATTACCCGTTGCCTGCCACATCATGACAAAGTGCAGCAGTAGCAGCCTACTAGCTCCTTGGGGCAGGGACTCTCACTGTGCATACATGCAGCTCCCAGCATAATAGGACTCTGATCATAACCAGCATCTCCTGGTGCTCCTGTCAGACATAGAAAAGACTGGGGCCTCATTCCCCTGCTGACTCTCAAAAGATTTAAGCAGGGACCACTGTTTGATCTCAGAGACTCCCTGGGCCAGCCTAGCTAAGCTCCACAGAAACAAGTGGGCTAACAGTGGAGGAGCTGACATCTGCACGTGAGTCCAGACGTCCCCTAACATCAACAGGTGGGACTAGTGCCTTGCCTCCCAGCTGGAGACACCTGCGTGCAGCCTATTCCTTTGCCAGCTGCAGAACAGCTGTATCCATAAGGGAATGGTTTGCTGGGCTCAGCAGCAAGTTACTACCAATTAGACACCCCATGTCAGGCGTTCAAACCCCAGCAGGACCAGCTCAGTTCTCCTCCTGCCTGGAAGGCCTACATAATGAATGTCCCCTGTAGTCCTAGTGAGAGGAATAAGTTACCCCAAAATGCTGCTCCTGGGTACATGACAGCTGCATTCCTGGGCTCCTGACCTAAGCAAACCTCACTTTGACCTCAGGGGGAGCTTAGTAAGTCCAGGTTGCTGGACTGGGCCCCATTTTGGACACTATGGAAATAAAAACACCTTAGAGAGGCATGTGTTTTCATTCCCTGCACCACTGCTCTCTGCCACTGAGACCACCAGCACAAACAGTGTCAAGACCCCTGTAAGGATAGCTGTTCCAGGATGGCACCATCCAGTAATCGGGCTCTGGATCATTGGCCATGACACTGAATTGGGACCCATGTTGCTGTGGATTAAAATAGGGAAGAAGACCTGCCCCGGCAATGAGGCAATGACTGAAGGGCGCTGGTATGGATATTCCTGTTTCCCAGGCATTTCAGGGATGAAACAGATTCGCTGGCCATGTTCTCATGGCAATAGTACCATGCTCCACAAAGGCTCGCTCTTGATTAGGAAGCAGAGCAGCCATTCCTGCATAGTGCTGTGGTGTACAAATTCGCACAGCTGGGTGACAGGTACTAGCAATTAGCCCACCCTAACACACTGTGTCTGAAGTCAAAGCTGCCCAGAACAATACATCTGCCATGTGGACATGGCTACTGCATCTGCTCTGGGGACACCTGGCTGTTCCTGACACAGTCAAACAAAAAAAGCCCTCAGATGAAGACATACAGTCCTGCTGAAGAGCTCTGGTGCATTATCCTGGCAATGCAGGAAAACACAGGATCACTTCCCGAGAAGTGAGACTGGCCTCGGACGCTGACTGATGCTTGATGCTTCAGAGAAGCCCACATAGTGCACCTGTTCCAACGCCGACTGGTGCATGTGCTGAGATGCCTGACAACCGGCCCTTACAGCAGAGACCATAGGCTCAGGAGGGTTTCCCAGCCTGCCTGCCAGAGCAGCACTCACCTGATGAATGGTGCTCTTGCCCAAGATAACACGAACCAAGCGGAAGGTGAGGGAGGGGATGGTGTTCGCTACCACAGAGAGCAGGATAATAAGCAGGACATAGGGATCGGTCAGTGCATTCTGGCTGGCATCTGCCCAGAGAGAAGTCACACCACAGGGAATTCACACGGGGTAAAAGAACAGACAAGGGCAAGGGAGCAATGACACAGGGCCCCTCCACGTGTCAGAGACCTCGTCCCAGGCTAACTGCAGCACCCCGAGCGATACCCTGGCTCACATGCCATGTCTGCCCTCCCCCAGCACAACTCATAGGATGAATAGGGGAGAGCTGCATCAGTTACTCAAGGACTGAGCTAGGAGTTGCAGGCCAGGACCAGAGGGACTTTGATCCAGATCCACCAGATCATACTGAATGGGAACTTGCCTCATAATATTTATTATACCCCTGGGGGTAATATTTATTATAGCCCTGGGGAATTTTCTACTGCTGCACAGGGTTCCCATAGCTCTGACTGCACCGGAGGGAAGACAGCAGCTCAGTGTAAATGGGGCAGCAATGGGGAAGAGCTCCTCCATTGTGGAATAACCTCAGGGCTCGTTACCTGGAAAGCGGAAGATGGAAGGGGCCTCCTTGAAGGCCTGGAAGTTCTGCGTTAGGTAGGAAAAGACACAGAAGAGCAGCAGGCTGCCTGCAACAGTCAGGAATGACAGGACTGTCCAGAACTTAATGTCCAGGATGACCTGTCCAAGAAGAAGCAGAGCGTGAAGCTTTCTGAGGTCCCAGACAGCTCTGTGGCATGTTTCACTGGGCTGGAGCCAGCAGCTTGGACTCCCCATCCTGCTTGACCACGGCTGGAGGCAGGCAGTGAACACAGACGAGTCCTGTCTAGCCTACAACCCAGCAAGTGAGACTTTTCCCCTCCGGGCTTGGCTCTGGTCTCATTATGCTCTCATGACATTTGCTACTGATTTCAAAGGGAGCAGGTAGGTCAATGCTGAGGTCCCGGGGAAAAACCCACCCACAGCTGCAAAACAGGCTGGTCTATTTGGCGGTAATGGGAACACTGTGCAAAAGCCAATGAGAAATGGGTGCCCCACAACACCGGCACCATGGGCAGCACCATCATCTTCAGTTAAACGGCTCTTGCTAGGCCAGCTGGGCCCCTGAAGCTCAGTTCCCGCAGGCACAAGCCACGTGCACTCAAGAGTACACAGCCACCAGTGGTTAGACCAGTATGGGTCACATTCACCCTGGTGCAAGCCCACTGCCTCCAGTGCAGTTATATCCATTCAGCCCTGTTAGACTTAGAAGCTAGGGTTCAGCCCAGCAACTTTCACACTAGCTCAAAAAGTGCCACTCAAGGTCCTGTATTTGCTGAGGCTTTGCACCTGTGGGAAGTGAAGTGAGCCCGACTTATACCATCCTTTCCTGAAGCACTATACACATGGGCATCCCTGCCCCTTTGGCAAGTTAGAAGGACCCAGCTCACCTCAATAATGACCGACAGTAAAGCAGAGGTGGCCACTGTCACAGCAAAGGACTCATAATCACCCATGACTTTGCTCCCAACTTTGTCCTCAAAGGCCCACAGGGCGATGTAGAAGCTCCCCAGGGAGGTGGCTGTGCCATGGAGGAGAGTCAAGCAGAAGATTCGGTAGTTGAAGAACTCATCCCTCTGGCCCAATCTGTAGAGTTCAGGGAACCGCAGGCTCTTCTTAGCACTCACATCCTGCCAAATGGCCAGACAGAAGGCAGCTGAGTATCATACTCCCACCCCCAGCAAGAGCAGGCAGCCATTGAGGAGATCCCAGCATCCACACACATGATCTGAGGCCTTGGGATCCTGGGGCACTGCAGCACCAGCAATGTGCATCCAATCTGCATCAGATGTGCATCTGCAATAAACAGCTCCAAGTGCAATCATACCCCAGGCCACAGCAATTGCAGAAGGGAAGGGCGCAGTTCCTGCTGCCACATCTGGGGCTTTGTTGTAATTTGGGGGATGGGGGCAGGGAGGTTTTAAGAAATATGTCCCATAATGTGTTCAGGGAAGTAATATGCACAACTGGACCCAAAGCTAGGGGTGGGTATTTGACCAGTCAAAGTTTGGTCAACTGACCAGTCAAATATTGGTTGAAAATTGTAAAAAATTGCCAATAGGTCTGAAGAATACACAGAAAAACACTAATTTTCCATTAAGAACAGACAGAAGCAGAGGCTGCACTGAACTAACCTCTCCCGGGAGACTGACTGTGTCCTTTTCCAAAGAGGCAAAGATTTCTTAGACTGAAATCTTTTATTGGACCATCTATGTAGCTGGTCCAGATGTGCCTAGCTGTGCTTGACTTCCTGTGATCAAAGACCTGATGAGGAATGCCTTGTATTTGAAAGCTTCTCTAACTTTATCCAAACAACAAAGTTGGTCCAATAAAAGATACTACCCTAAGAAATCCTTGCCTCCTGCATAATTTCTGAACCATCACAGGTACAACACCATTCTTACACTTGCTTTTCTAAAGCAAACTCCCACGGAAAAGATCTGGATTTGCACCCAGAGATGACAGATCCACCCAAGACCAAAATAGAGGGTTTCAAAACCAAGTGAGTTTTTTTCCTGCTTTGTATTTTTAAGGTTTAAGGATATCTGGTTTTGCTGGAAGTCTCCAGGAGGATCCAGAATGTGAAAAGAAAGAGCTCTTAGCATTTTATAGAAGCAGGTGACAGTGGGTGTGTGTCTACACCAGACGCTCCATGAGTAGAAGACTAATTCTACTGTGCATTACCGCAGCGGGCAAAGCCTATGCTAATGCGCTAACGTGAAGATTTAGTCTCGTGGGCAGCAGTATTGCAAAAAATATGTTCATCTGTGCTAATGCACACTAGCACCGATTACAGCGCATTAAGTTAGTACCTGTCATTACAGATACTAAACTTAATGCACCGTAATTACGGTGCATAAATGAACATGTAGACATGCCCGTTGAAGCGTTTAAAATAAAGAGCCTTCCTCCCACTTGTGCCAGGTGCTTAAGCTGAACAACCTGGTAACCAAAGAGCACCAAGCAGCCAGGGTGGGATTTGCAGATGTCCACAAACATTAGGGGAGACAGACTGAGGCCAGCACTAGTTTCTGAAAATCCCTGGTTCTAACTACAGTTCTCTCCCCCGGCAGTCAATCAATCAATCAATCAATCAATCAACCAGTGAGTCAATCAAGCTTAGTTTTCTCGGCTCTGGTACTATTTGTTCCTCATGCATCTAAAAAAGTAGCTCAGGAAACAGGGAAGGTGAGCCTGTGAGTTTCAAATGGGAAACATCTCTGGGATATATCGGCAGAGGCTGTTGTGTCCAGTTTGGTATAGCAGAGTGCCAGTGTGAATAAAGACAAAGAATACAGGTATTTTTAACATGACCTGATAGAGTCAGGTTGAATGTACCAGATTCCCAGCTAGTGCAAAGCAAAAAAGCTCTGTTGAACTCAAGAGATAGTGATGTTGATTCACCTCCGCTAAAGATCTGCAAACTCAGCCATTCGGTGCAAACCACAAGTGAGATAAATGCCTTCTAAGCCCTGCAGGCAAGCTACAGGGTTGTCCCTGCCCACTCACAGCAAGAGAGGGGCACTGAGCAGGGGGCACTCTACCTGTTCCAGCAGTCCCATGGAGAGCACGGGGTAGGCAGTGTAGAACACGTTGTAGAGTGCAAGGAACCATCCCTCGTACAAAGGCTGAAGGGGGGAGAGAAGGGGGAAAAGGTCAATGTAATGTAGACATAAGAAGATGGATGCTTTGAAAAACCTAAAAGAGGGGTGTAAGCAGGGCACAGTAAGGTGGATCGAAAAGGATCTGATCTAGTGCCCAGTGTAATCCGTGCCAAGTGTCAACGGACTCTGGATCAGCCCGAGAGTGCCTGCAGCCCTGCAGGCTGTGAACCAGGCAGAGATCCATTAAAACCACAGGCTTTTAATCATCAAACCATGAAACTGAGGAGGCAGCAGGGCCAGCAGCCCCTGGGTTCTGCGATTCAATATTGGTTTCTGTTCATTTCACACTGCTTCTACATTTTTAATTTCCAGTTTGCCACAGACTTTTTCGCCCCCCACAAAAAGCAGAACTGCCTTGTACAAGTCAGCCCTGGGGAAGATGGCAGTTCCGGTACCTGGAAAGGTTTAAGAAACAGTTTGGTTTTGTGGGAAAAATACTGTATCGGGATCAAAATGAATAATGTTGGCATGTAAACAGTAACTGTTAGGTTTCAGGGGCAAGACATGGTTGTGATGAATGGGGAAATTCATGTTCAGCGCTCCTGTTTTAAGCTCTCTGCAGATGCAGACAGATGTGACTGCAAGAAGCAGCCCTTGCATAAATTTGGAAGGCTTCTCCTTATTCTCATGAGAGGAACAAAATTAACTCAAGATGTTTCAAAGAGGACTCATGACTCTGAGTGTCCACACTGAAACCCCTTGAAGGAGCCTGAGATTCACAGGGCAGAGTGCTCAGTCCTATCTGACCATCTAAGAGCTGTAAGGTGTTGCCAAGCAGGAACTCATAATTGCTTTTGCAGAGCTGGGCCACTGTAGCTTGGGTCTCCCTATGGTGAGCCCCGCAAAAGCTCAAAATACTAGAGAAAACCTTGTATTGTTTTTCAATACAACTGAGAGTCCCCATGAAAAATTCTAGTGTGAAATGGCTGCTGCAACACATTGCAGGGCTACAAAGCTATTCAAAGCCCCTGGGCATAACCTGTGCCCGTCTGGAAAGGACTGAGGATAAGTCCTTTGCCTTTTACACAGCAGCTTTTACCCAGATGGTCTTTTTCACTGCTCCCATATAAACTTAGCTGTTACCCTCAACTACTCTTGATGGATGCTCAAACAATTGCCTTCCAGCCTCCCCTTAGCAAGATAGCAGCAATAATATGCAAGTGCCCTGCTACATCAAAGCTGGACAGCACAAGACATTGGGCAGCATGTTAAGAGGGCAGGGACACAGGAGACCGTGGCAGTTACCAGGACACAGCAATGACAGATTTACCTGGGCCGTAAAGCCATTGTAGAAAGCAAACCAGATCTGCGACATTAAGCCAGAGAAGGTTTTGTAGAAGAAGTAGCGGAGGAACTTGCAGATGCGCAGGTAGGACCAGCGGCCATGAACGAGCAGGAGCCGCTGCAGGAAGCGGAACTGTGCCAAGGCGTAGTCACTGCACTGGACAGCTTGCATCCCCTCCTGCCCACTAATGCCAACCCCAATGTCAGCAGCTGAGGGAAGGGAGAGAAGCAGAGGAAGTATGGGTCTCATGAAGGAACATCAAAGGCATCACAGGCTTCAAAACAAGCCAGGGTGACTTTGGGCCAGCTCACGCAGTATTTAATGACATCAGCTGGCATGCCACAAATTATCCCTGCACCCTCTCGAAGTGCCACTTTGATCCCCTCCCCCTGCCTGCCCTGTTCTGCTTTCTGCACCCTGTCCAATCTGCCACTCTGCTCCCTCTCCTATCTGCCATTGTGCTGCCTGTCCCCTCCCTGATCCGATGCATGCATGCCACATGCAAAAGCCGCCTATGCCACTTGTGGCCAGCCACCTCTGAACTAGGTGTTCTGTCTTATATGGGTCTTTTCCAAGACTTAGAGGTGAGGAATAAAAGGCAACAAAGAGGGAAGGCCAGTCCCCTGGAGAGGTGTCAGAGTCACCACAGAGGTATCACACACTAAGAAGCAAATGTGCAGCCCCTCTCACTTGCTAGCGTTGGTGTGGCGGTTGGTCTATCAAAGGGTAACAGTTTCCTACTGCAACCAGCCACCAGAATTCACCTTTGGCTTCAGTGGCAGCAGTCCGTGCTAGGTTATAAAAGACTGCAGGCTCTAGCCCTGCTGTGACCCAAGCAAAAGGTTGTTGCAGAGGCTAAAGGAGATGGCAATATGGAGGAGGTTTACCTTATGCAGGTACATTACTCTTTCAGCTCATAAAATCCCCTTCCCCCAAGCTGAGCCTCACTTTTGATCATGTTGACGTCATTGGCTCCATCCCCAATGGCCAGCGTGATGGCACTCTTGTGCTTCTTCACCAGCTGCACAATGAGGGATTTCTGTTTGGGGGTGACCCTGCAGCAGATCACTGCCTGGCAGCTGGTGGCCAGGTTCATGAAGGCTTTCTCCAACAAGCTCTCCTGCTCCTGTTGCACCTCTGCTTTGCAGCACAGCATCCTCTTCCAGAAATTTTCCTTCTTCTTCTTCACCACCTCCCCTGTGCAGAGGATTTTATCCTTCAGGGAGAGCAGAGGTACAGGAGAAGACCTCAGACTAATGACTCACCAGGAGAAAGGCAGGGACAGGAAGCTTTAACCTTCCACCCCAGACCAATGCCACTTGACTGGCTGGGAAGGGAAGGATGATTATGTGGTTAAGGCAAAGGATTGAGTACCAGGACCCCTAGTCTGGAGTCTCAGCTCTTACCCAGGTTCCCTCTATGCAGAGGAGAGGAGGGGGAGGCTAAGAACTGCCTTACCAGAAAATCCCCAGTGATGATTAAGGCTGTGCTCCCACGCTGGAAGGTATCCAGTGGCTTCTGGACAAAGCTGTCACTACACAGGGGTTCTCCACTGCTGCTGAGGTTGTTGTTGCTCACCCAGTAAGCACTGAGCATCTCACTGTGCAAGAAGGGCATGATGGAGCAGGGAGCAAAGACAAGCCATCACATGGAGTGGGTGTTGTGATTACACATGCTAAGCCCGCAGCTCAAAGCCAGCACCAGGGGCAAGAAACTGGCAGTTACTATTGTGCCATGAAGTGGGAAGGGAGGCAACAGCTGTAGTTTCAAGGAGCATTATGCCTACGTCTCCAGAATTAGCCTGCTTGGTGCTCTCAATGGAGAGGGTCCCACTGAGGCGGGCTGTCTGGAGGGCTTTAGGTTTAATAGCCTGTTGCTGTCCTTGGCCATGTTCTGTAGAGGAAGAAAGGCTGTAGGTGAGGGCAGCGGTGAGCGTGGGGAAAGCCCAAGGCTTGGAGTAGCACCAGCTGAGGTTTGGGACTGAGTTGGGGCAAAGCAAAGCTAAAAGAACAGGAGCGCGGGTCCAGATTGAGGAGCATGAGAAGAGAGGTGGGTCCCGGAGACCCAGGGCTGGGAGGGCAGGGAGAAGCCCTCCTGGCAGAACTGTGTCCAGCCAAGTTGCCCATCTTGTGTTTGCTTGTATGTCAAAAACACTGATGCCTCTCACCTGCCCCATCTGATCAGTCACTATGAGCAAGAAAGAAACCCACACGTCTGCCCCTTACCTGATCTCCTCCTCCTCCAGGATCAGCATGTCATCCGAGAGCAGCCGGCATGCAAAGCCGATGTTCATCGCTGTCTCTGCAACAGGTATCATGAAGCGGACACTTCAGCTGGACTGCCCAGGTGACTGGGTCAATGCCTTCCAGACCATAACTGTCTCCACTCATGTCTAGTCCCTGCTGCCCAGAGACCTAGTACAGGCCAGTGCACACCCCATGAGGAACAGTGGCTTGAAACAAGGGTTCTGGTCTAGCTGTGGTCACTGACGTGCTATATAACATTGGGCAGGTTGCTTCTCCTGCCTCAGTTTCCCCATTTGTAAAATTAAGAGCCAATGGTTCCCTCCCTTCCTTTCTGCAAAGTGCTCAGTACTACTGAACTACAAAGAGACCAGCAGAACTAAAGAGATTCAGTGGGGAGATCCCAGTCTCCTCCCTTGCAGGGGAAGGTCCATTCTTCTCTGGTCCCAGATAGAGACAAAGGGCTCTAGCCTGAGAGGAATCCAGAGCTTTGCATGGATGAGAGCCCTTGGGCTACACACACTGTACCTTGCTTGTCTCCGGTCAGCACCCACACCTTAATGTTGCCTTTTTTTAGCAGCTGGATGGTCTCAGGCACCCCATCTTGCAATTTATCTTCAATGGCTGTGGCTCCAAGTAGCTGAAGAACAAGGAGAGTAGATGGACCTGAGCAGCCAGCGTGGCAGAAGGCAGGGCAGGGTGGGAAAGAGACTGGTATCCAAGGATGGGGCTTGCACCCTGATCCATCCACCCAGTAGTGCTGTCTCATCACTATTCTGCTTGCTGGTTCCTTTGGGCTCCAGCCCAAGTGGGCAGCAACTGAAAGCGATTCCCACCTCATTGTCAGCCAGGGGCCCCAACATGATATGGGTTGGTGAGTTCTCATCTCAATCCCCTGTGGGCACATGCCCAAGTCGCATGACCAACCATGACAACTGGCCTCCTTGTGGGCACTCAGCAGTTTAGGGATAGGCAGCAGCTCACCAGACACTTATGTCCCAGACCTGTGCTGGTATTACTGCACCAAACTGCAGCACCAGACATCCAATATAGTCACTCCAGGGCAAGACTCTGCACCAGCCGAGTCATCTGGCCTTATGGCCCCGACCCAGTCACAAATCCCCTCTCTACACATGTCCATATTAGCCCCCTGCTGAGTTCCCAAGCCTCGGTAGCCCCGATCCTACCTTGAGATCCTTCTCAATCTCCTCATACACCTTGTCCAGCTCTTGAGCACGGTTCTCCAGCACGATACTGGCGTTATGGTGCTTCTTGCTCCATTCAGTGTAGTCCCTCTCATTCACCTCCTTGCTGGCCAAACACAGCGTTCTTAAAGTCTCTTCTGCAAAGCTCTGCAGAGGGGGACAGCACAGAGGTTAGTTAGCTGACAGCACCTCCCTTCTCTGTCCCAAGCACTGACCTCCTATATTCCCCCTGAAGGTGTACAAGGAAGGTGCATGCCTCCTTCTGATGCAAGTACCCCATGCAGGTCTTCATTTCCTCTTACCCCCTGGGGTAGGGGGAGGGTGCAGTAGCTGCTCAGGGTGAACCAGGATCCAGCTCTGGGGAAGTAGGATCCCATGCCTAGGCCATGTTGGCTGCATCAGAGGTGGGGTGGCACAGGGAGGGGATGATGAAGCCAAATCAGGTCACACAGAAACAGACAGGCACAGCAACAGGTGCTGCCAGCCTTGCCCACCCAAGGGCTCATCTGGGACTCACATCAAGCGCCTTCTCAGTGATCTTCTCGTTGGCTCCATTCTCATGCAGTCTTGTCAGGATCACCATGTCTGCCCCCTTCGTGTACAATTGGATCTTCCCATTGGGATCCCGCACTGTGGGAAGCAGGTCTGCTTAGCCAGAGCGCTCTTCATCCCCATGTGCCTCGCCTATGACTGAGGGAGCTGCAGATAATGTGGAAGGGCTTGGGAGCAACTAGTGCTTTCTTCAGGGGACTAGTATGTGACATCATTTGCACCACTGGAAATGCAGGGACTTCACTAGAGTCGTTCCTGATCTAGACTGGGCTGAGCAAGTGGAGGCTCAGGCCTCAGAGGCTACCATGTCCCTCCAGAACCCCCACGTCTTCCTCCTCCACCTGCCCACCTCCTCCCTGGTGCAGCCCCTTTCTGGCCCTCTCAGCCCTTAGAGGGCCAGGTTTGCAGTAAGATGTCAGACGCAACCAGAAAAGCAAACAGACTTCTGGGGCTGATTGCCAGTTGCACCTGAACCTAATGAATCTATTCACACCAGTGCAACGTTGGTTGGCAACACAACTAACTCATAAAGACCACCATGGCTTTATGTGCACAGAGATGCTGTCCTCAACCAGCAATTAACTTGCCCAGGCTAGGGGCTGTTTCAGCTCCATCTCTGCTCACCCAGGATGGACATCCTCTTGCGGACGCTATTGAAGTCCAGCATAGCCAGCACTTTGTAGGTCCTCTTCACCCCCAGCTCACTAATGGTGATGGTGTCCTGCGTCCGGGAGAGGAAGACATACCCGAGGTTCCGGGCAGCCATCACCAGGGCCTCTTCATCCGGGGAAGCAGCCTGATAAACTAGCTGGCCTGGGAAAGGAGATGGAAATGGAGTAGAGACAGATGAGGCTACTCCTGTTTGCTCAAAGAGCAGAGTAACATCTGCTTTAACCCCATCTGTGCCCAGCCAGTGGGCAATGGCTTGTCTATGCCAACATAATGAACCTTGAGCCACAACCACAAGAGTCTTGAAACGTAGTCTCCGCTGAACCACTCATCACCCTGCCCGGGTGCATCCACCTGCTTGGGTTCCTCAGAAGAATGAAGACACATATCATGCTCAGCACCTTTGCTTCTCAGCAGAATATTTTTAAATAAACATCACAGTACATACTTCGTTAATCCTGCGATTTGTATCTACGGCATGTCACAAACTGGGCTCCCTATCCTAGCCCAAATTTGCTCCTCCTGCTGTTCTGGGAAACCCTTGAAAGACTCTCGGTCCTCCCTACACTAGGCTTTGAGCCACTAATGTTGCCATCAGAGCAGGTGCACCGATGTAAAACCTCTGTGCTAGAGTGAGTGGCACAGAGGTTTTACAGATGGAGAAAAGCAGGACTCCTGGGTCCTCTCAGATCTGGGAGAGAAGTACAGCTGTACTGGCCCTTGAACAGAGAAACTGTAACCATGAAAGATACTACTGTAAATATGGCTGGTACCAGGGCAATTCCTGGTGCAGAAGTGGACTGTGCTTTTCACCCCTGTGCCAAACACAGCAGAGAAGCGGCAGCAGCCAGGCTCACCAGAAAAAGAGGATGGGCTTGGGGAGCTACTTGTCTTAAGCAAAGCTTTTTTTTTCTTCTTAGCATCAAGTGTTTAGTGTGGTAGCAGGACCTCACCTGGTAAGGTGAGATCACCTAGTTCCCCTCTGATCCCCTGGAGATCAAACCTTCTCCCTCCGAACTTGGCATGCCCTTGCTTAATTATGTCATTAGGGTTAGGATTAGGACTCAGATTAGTGCACTGAAAGTACTGATTTTCACAAATGTCTCCCTCCTATTGCACTTTGCTGGGCATCAGATACGTATATGTGAGTGTGTGAGAGCGCATGAGAGTTTACACATGCGTGTATATGTACATGCAGATGGGGTGTTTTTGATGTATATCTCTGATCTGTAGCAATCAGAGGAGCAGAGGCTAAGACCCTCTGGCATTATAGCAAAGCCCAAGTTTCTTAATAATCCTCCCTCACGCGTAAGGCAGCATTCCCCTTGGGATCTCTCCTCCACAGGGAAGGTGTCATCACATGTGACATCTCCAGAGAGTTAGAACAAGTCAGGAGCAGGGTGGAAGACCCCTGGGCTCTATTCCAAGGTCTGACAGGGAGTGTGTCTTAGTCGTTAGAGCAGGAGAGGACTACTGAATTCATGCTTAGCCATAAGCCGCTTCCCTTCTCTGTGCCGCAGTTTCCCCACCCATAAAGAAGGGACAGTATCAACCTACAAGTACAATGGGCACCTGCACATGAGCAGCGAGGCTACTCTGATTGCAGCATATCAGAGCAGATTCAATTAATCGAGTCTGATGGTTTAAACTAAGCTCATTTGATGGGCTAATACATGAGACACTCTGAGCTCTCTTCAAGAGCCATTAGAGTGGCTCTTGAAGCTGCTCTAATTGAACCTACCCCCGCACTGCATATATATTAACGCCCAATGGGATGTATATGACACATCATGATCCAGCCTATCCACAAAGCCATCTGCAGGATGACACACCCAACCGTGTTAAAGCCAGTGCCTGCTGCCATGCACCCAATCTAACTCCATTTCCTTGCATCTGCATCGCACCTGGCAGAGCAGAAAGCTTGGCATAATGCATATCATTTGTCACTACCAGTATATCAGGCCCTTCCAGCACACAGCAATAAGAAAAAACACCTGGGCACTGCTCAGGGGACATGAAGCAGAATAGTATGTCAGCTCAACTGTGGGTGGCATTTTAACTAGAACACCCTGCCCTTTACAGTGTGTGGGCTGATAGGTCCAAAGGCTCCTACTGAACCCATTTAATTCAGGTTTTGATGGAAGGCCATGGACTGACCCTGCCTATTTGGAAAGGACAGTCCTGCTGCAAGTAGGCAGTCTTATCCTTTGTCCTCTCCTTAAACAGTTCATCTAGTCTGACACACTTCAGTGGAGTTAATGGCCCAGCAGAACATTGTGATGTCCAGCAGAACATTCCTCTCTCACAGGATCTCTGTTGGTGTCAATAGTTCTCCAGTGGTACATGCGGTGTTTCTGGGGAGGGCGGTATAAGGAGGCAAGGCTGAACAGTGCTCCACTATACCAATTCTCCACAGGGGTAAGTCAGAGGAGCCCCTCAGCTTCCCTACCTAAAGCTGGGACCTTATGCGGAGACTCTGGAGGCTGGAACCATGTCCTTGATGGCCCTTCCTAATCCCTAGAGGGTTTGATTTGGAGCGTGGGGGGAAAAGGAGCTACAGTGAGATCAAAGAGCCTGAGATCACTGAGCTTTGCACCTAGCATTGTCATTTAGGCTAATACCAAGTGAATGCAAAGCAGCAGTGGGTGCAGCAATAACTGACATTGCACTTCTCATTTGCACCACTGCTAGCATTTACACCAACCTGAGGTACTGGAGCTCACAAGGTGCCTGGACCAATTTATCTCCCTGATCTGGGCCTTGCCTTGTGTGCAAACGGGGCAGCTTCCAGCCCCAGGCAGACAACCCTTCATACACATCAGAAAAACACAGCCCTCCCTGGCAACGGACAGAGGCCAGACAAGTTCTTAACCAACTCACTGTCTTTCTCCTCCACCATGACCGTGTGGCAAATGGCCAGCAGCCTCAGGAACTCTCTCACTACAGGGTCATCATCCCGCCGGACGGCTTCCAGAAGCAAAGGGTTGTAAAACTCCAGATTCTTGTTTGCGTATGGGTTCCAGCTCAAACTTTCATCCTGTAAGAGGCATCGATCTCTGCATTAATAAGAGTGAGAAACCAAACCCAACTGTTAGGGTAACACTATGTGGATTTTTGGGGAGCATTGGACCTGCAGCTGGAGCAAGGCTTTAATCTGCATCTCAGCAAAGCTGCTGACTACAAGGTAGAATGATATATATATTAAAAGTAACTTTGCGAATGCTTAGGCAAGTAGTTTTTTAACCATATAATAGTACTGTTGTGAGATAGATAGCTTTTATATATAAGATTTTGCTTATGAGTGCTTATGTTAAGTAACCACGTTAACTGTGTTAACCATTTTTCTGGGAAAAGCAGCACTGTGAACCAGCTACAGTGAGGAATGAGTTAACATACAGGGGCCCAAAAAAGGTGGAGATGGTACAACATGAGACAGAAAAACAGACTGGAATGTGGAAAACAACACATAATTGGTAACAGGATCCGAGATGAACATATGCAAAAAGGTGAATGGTGATTGGTGAAGAAGCCTCCAAAAGCTTCCAGGTTTGGGTCAAATTCCACCCATTGGCTAAAGAAGAGAAGTCAAGGTCTTAGACATACGCTCTTAGCAGAAAGGCCTGTAAATGAATGAAATGCATAGGCAATTCCATGCTAACGAAGCAAACAGTAAGCAGAGATGGGAGGAAAATGGGTGGAACAAAAGGAGGGACAGAGGTGGAATGAATGGTAACGAGCATAAATCAAAGTGTATAAATGTGGGAGAAAACTATTGTTCAGTGCAGGTCCCTGGTTTACTGTTTTTTTGGGACCCTTGTCCAAAGCTGTCTCCATTCTGAATAAAGCTGTCGCGAGCAATGTAGCATTTGCTCCCTGCTTGCTCTGGCTAATGAGTAACAGGATCCATGAGCAATTAGATTGTCATCTCCCTGGTCATTGGGAGCCGCATGGAGTCGGGGTCTAACACCAATGTGGCATCATCACTTATTCTACGTGTCTCAACACCACAGGGAACCCCTTCCCATGGAAGGAAAATCTACATCGGCTCCGTTTTCCCTTACTTCTTTGTCTCCTATCCTACCATCAGTTTCTCAGTATAATGAAACCTTCTAAGCCCGTATTTGACCAGCACTGCTCTTTATATTAAGAGTCCATTATAAATAGCTTTTAATAAATTATTAATACACATTTTAATAAATGGCTAATCAATTATTTTAGACTCCAACAGATCAATAGGTTGCTTATAACCAGGGCTTAAAACAATCTATTACTCCTAATACTACTCTTGCTTGTAACATGTAACATGCCTATTAATAAAAGGAACCTTAATATAAAGCACTACGCTGATGCTAGTCCAGTGATATTATTGAGGAGGTAATTATTGGTGATGGATGTGTTCTCCAGTGCCCTGCACATTGTTACCACTTATACAAGTGTAGGGGTGATACAAAAATATTATTTTTCTGTCTTGGTAGAATCTGATTCCCATTTTGCTGTGACTGACAGCTCCAACCTAGAAGGTTACAATCAGGCTGTAACACCCAGACAGTCAGCACAGTACGGAGTACCTGATCCTGCCATGGGGGCAGTGGGCAGGGGGAGAAGTAAGCTCTGCCATGTGTTGTTGTTGTTGCTGTACAGTGTCCCTGATGCACAGAGACATTAAGGACTCAAGTTTGGGATTCTGGAGCCTGACAACTGCCCCACACACAGAAGTTGCAGCTCTGAAGGTACAAAACTAAGCCAATATAGTTATATTAATGCAACTGTGTACGTAAACGCTTCATGATGTTTACTAATGAGCTGAGATGATAAAAGCTGGGTTTGAACCCAGGGATGACTCCACGTACAGTGTTACACCAGCTTAGCTTATTATACTTCCAGCTAAACCAGTGCAATTTTGAAGACCGGAATCTACTCTTCTTACAAGCTGGATTTTAACGGATTTATACCATGAGCCTAATTCTCCGGGGGCTTTGCCAAGTGAGTACAAAATAGGTGTGCTACCATTTCACATCCACAGCACACCGGTATAAATTACTTCACACAAAGCCAATGAGAATCAGCTGATGACTTGTATCCTCATCCCCACCTGTGTAAAGCATTACCAGCACTGTATAAATGCGATGCTACAGAATAAAGGCTTGATGCTGCTCTCACAGTACTCAAGAAGCCTTAGCCTCTGCCCTCAGATGGGAGCAAGGTCCTGTTCTATGTTTCCTGGAGATGAGCTGAGATAATTACTCACCAAGAGTCTTCTCTTGCGGCCAGTGCCTGGACCTGCCAAAATAATAAAAAATATATATTTAATTAACAGAGTTGGAAACGAATATTTTTAGTGGGAGATCAAGCCAAGCAACTGCTAAGGACCACAAAGCACTTTCCTATTTATGAATTAAACAACATATTCCTGGTCATATGGCAAGTGGTAGCAGAATAAGGAACAGAACCCAGCATCCTGCCATACACAAGCATGCCATAAGCCCAAAGTCAGCCTCATTAAAATTCAAAGAAACTTGCTTCTGATACAAGTTACCATAGATGATGCCATTGATGCAGCACTTCTTGAACGTCATAATGTTCTGTGTCAAGGTGCCCGTTTTGTCCGAGAAGATGTATTCAATCTGGCCGAGCTGGTCATTGAGGCTAGTGCTCCTGGCTTTCGCTGGAGTATCTTTAGCTGGGTAATACATCTCCACATCCCAGTCAATAAAAAAGCTATTCACGAGATAGATGAATTCAAGCCTAGGGATCCAGGAGGGAGAGACACAACAGGACAGGAAAATTATTTTAGCCACGGAGATAAGGGATCTGCCACTGGCATAGAGAAAAGAGGAGCAAATCTCCCCAGCTCTCCTTGTTCTAAGGCTCTGAACTTTCTGGACACAGAAAAAATGCAGTTCAAGAAGCAGCAGCTTTCCAAGGGAGCTCAGCACACTGAGCTGAAAGGATGTAGGGTGCAGAGCACCAACAGGAGATACCAAATATTTAGCCCAAGGCGTTTTGGAAAACCTGGTCCTTAACAATGATATTCAAAGGTCTGGTGGCTCAGGCAAGGACCCGAAACTGATTCATACTATCCTAATCCAGTAGTGTTCACAGCTGGATGAGACTCTCAAGCCTGCATGTAATCAAGAGACATCCAGTCATCCCTACTGGACACGCTGGAAGGACCTCTCCCAGAGTTTTCCAAAAGGGAGTTTATGTGCAAATAATAGCCAGGGTAGGACACTACAAAGCCAGCAGCCTCTGAGAAGGTTTAGAGCAGCCATCTGGGTATAGATCCTGGTTTGTATCCCTAGATAACCTATGTCCTATTTGGTTTAGTGAGAATAAGATCTTGATCTGTCAGGGCAGAACCTAGTAACTCCTTTCTACAAAGTGCTATGAATAGATAGCATGCTGAATATTAATTAGATTTTGGCTAATGGTCCTCCTCTTGCCCACCCTGCTGTATCCTTCACCATTATCAGCCCATCTTCACGAACCTACCCCAAAATCCAAACGGCAGCATTTGCACTTCACCAGTAACTTTTATATGAGGATCTCAAAGCCAAACTATTGAACCTAATGGATTTAAGCAACACAACCCACCCACTGAGCTATATAAACATCATCCATCTTTGACAGATAAGAAAACAGGGGCACACATAAAAGCATTGTGCTCAAAGTCACAGCAGGACAGGGCCAGGTATGGGAACTGAACCCAGGACTTCAGACTTTCCGTCTTCAGCTCTAAATGCCAGACACACGTGCTCTCTCAAGCTTTGGATGACAAAAAGTCATTCCACAGGGAGAAGGGGTAAAGAGACCGCGACAATGTACAAGCATCATAAAATCTATTCTGCTGCTCTTACGTGATATACATGGACATAGGTATGATGATGCTCAGCAAGATCATGAACCCCCAGAAGGTGAAGAAGGCCTGCTTGATAGGGCTCGTCTTCACATACAAAGTCGAGAGATAGCTATGATCCCGCCGGAAAGTCTCAGCCCAGATTCCACAGGCGACAGCGAGGAAGAACGATGCAAGCATCAGCACCAGGAAGACCTGCAGGGGAGAGACAGGGTGAGAGATCTGTGCCCCAGGGCAGTTTACAAGAGACCACCCAGAAATTGCCAGAGAGATTTCATAACCAACCAGCCTCGTTTCAGAGAGGCTGAAATTAGGCCTGTGTGCATTAAGAATTCATACTCGTGACGTTACTAGTGAAGATAATGTCCTACAATAGTATAAAGCAGCATAAAACCCCCTAAGGCCCTTAGGGTTTGTCTACACGGAACAGTGTGAAGTTAAACCATTCTTTTTACAGAGGCAGCTCCTATAAAACATCACGATGTTGCAACATCCAGAGTAAAGCTAATATAAGATGCCTCAAATCCTAGCCCACTGCCCTGTGGATAACTCCTTGGTTGGAGAAAGGCTAAGGGACATCACCCTGACTGAAACACACCCTCGCTGAAGCTTTAGGCAGTCAGCAGCAGGTTTTATCTGGCAGAAGCTACAATCATCGAGGCACTGAATGTCTGGAGTCGGTCTGGCCTTTGGATTCTGTCTCAGTGGTCTAAAGGAGGGATGGTAGGTCTTGGGCAGCCTCAACTCCTTCATAATCTTGCCTGGCCGTACAGATTGGAGGTCTCTTCTGATTTTGCTTATGTTGCTTGGAAAGGGGTTCAAAGTCAACCAAAATGATCCACGCTTACACTGGAATTAGCGTGTGTATAGGCAGCTATACGGTGATAAACTGGAACAGGATTACTGGTGAAGCTTTCCCTCGTAGAGCAGACTTTAGATTCAAGCGGAGGCTCTCAAACTTTGTCACGGTGTGGATCATATTTTACCCAGATTAAAATAACACAGTAATAGAAACTGGAGCTGGAATGGCCTAGTTCAAGCCCTGCTCAAGGCAAAACCATCCCTGTCTAAACCACCCTAGACAAATCTTTATATAACCTGCCCTAAGAAACTTCCAAGGATGGAGATTTCACCAGCTCTCTGGGTAATCTGTTCCAATACTTAACCACCTTCAAAGCAACAATGTTCTTTTGAATATCCAACCTAAATTCCCCCTGCTGCAATTCAAGACCATTGCTTCTTGTCTTGTTCTGGTGGGTAAAATAATAGTCTACAGATATCCCTTTATAAGCAAGCACCCTTCAGATATTGATCAAATCCCCCCTCAGTCTTCTCCTCTCTGAACTAAATAATCCCATTCTATCATCCTTTCCACTTAAACCACATTTTCTTTCCCTCTAATCAATTTTATTGCGCTCTGCTAGACTTTTTTTCCTGATTTGTCCACGTCTTTCTGGTTCTGTAAAACAAG
>JAGPOW010001614.1:1209293-1221968 GCA_030014935.1 Caiman crocodilus
CATGGTCTCTAAGTGGGCACCCAGAGCTGGTGCCTTGCTCACCCACCCCCTGTTATGCTACTAGCAGCATTTCCTGTCCTGAACATCTATCAGCTCGACCCCAGTCACTCTCACACTGCTCTGCCAAATGGGTCCCACTTGGAGCTCATGCAGGTAATGACAGTAGCAGCCCCCCCACCTCAAAAAAAGCCTGGATCTAATGCAAGATGTCTCACCGCATATTTCCTCTTCGTCAGGCAGAAAGAGACCCTCTTCTTGAACTGCATGTGGTAGGCTCGGTCATTGGCCCTCACCTCCCAGGTGAAATCTGGAAAAGTAGGCAAGCGTTGAGCCATCTCCAACCCTCAATAACCAGACATGGGCAACACCTGGCTCATGGGAAAATGAGGCAAAAGGGGACAGGGGGTGTAGCTACTGGGTCACCAAAGCACAGCCTAATGATGCTTTGATTGGTTTTACATGAGGACACTGGCCTTTGGGAACAATCAGAGAAGGCTATGGGTTTGGGAGCCCAGGATTACAGAGACATCTGGAGTAGCCAGGACAGTGGAAGCTTGAATTCCAGCTACTGCAAAGACACTCCCGGAGCTGAAATTTGTCCTTTGCCCTTCTAGGACTAGCTTGTATGCAGCCCTCTGGGCAGTCTGCTAGATGACAGAGAACACAGGGAGACTTGCCCAACTCCACCCAACCCACCCCTGCACGGGGGCCAGACACAAAATCAGTCTTTGAACTGCCAGCGAGGGAGAACTGAGGAAAATTAGCACTGGCACTAGGGTTGGATTCCAGCCATGATGAGCAAGTAGAGCACAGCGAGCGCAGGGTGGAAAGGGAAACCTTCCAAAATGTGTGGAAGCATCATCTACCTTTTTTTATGCTTTTGGAGGCTTGGGGCATGTCTCAAGCATTTGCCCCCAGGGACAATCCCTTATGGTTTAGTGACATAATTACGCACTGGCAAATTAGCTATAGATACTGCTGAGCAGCAAGTTCTGGGCTAAATTTCCCAACTCTATCTGTTGTATCACAGCCTACTTTCCATGGGCCCCTCGTGCCTTTCACACTTCCACCTCTGTCTCAGATGCCTCTAATCCAGTCCGCACTTGCCCATAAACTCAACGCCAATGCACCTCCCACCACACTGTCTTGCACTGACCTGACTGCTGCTTCTTTCCATTCAGGCAGCTCGTGGACACCTTCTGATCAGCCATGCTGACGGCGGTGCAAGAGTCTAGAAAGCAAGAGGACCAAGTATCATTACCAGAGTAGCCACCGCCACCTCACATTGCATTTAATTTCTCCTTTCACAAGGTGACAGCACGCTTAACAATAGTATCCGTGAACTGGCTCTTTAAGTCCTCTGGTGCAGAATGGGAAAATTTCCTCTTGACCCCAGATAATGACAAACCTCTCCCCAGAGGCCTCCAATAAGACAGATGTCATTAATACCCCAGCAGGTGTAAATACAAATTATTCATATTGCTACCCAATCCTCCTAAATCCCTGCCTCAAGTTTATATCCCACAACAATAAGGATCACAGGTTGCTTACGTGTTGGGTAAAAAAAAAGTATTATTCTTCCATACGTTGTGAAGGCAACACCTCTTCAACAAAAATGTTTTGTTTTTCAAATACTGAAGTTAATACAGGCCTGACTGGCAATCGCCCACTCATCATGTTACTTTTTTCTATCATCTTTCTTCTTAATCTTCGAAATAAAGCAGTCACGTGGTAAACTCACTGCTGATTTATGTGGCTGTTAATCCCCAGGGACTGAAATCACTTACGGTGGGAACAAATGCAGTCCCTAATTTATAATTTCTCTTGAGACCTCAGGTCATTTCCACTCCTTTACTTGGACAGAAGGACAGACAGCAATCAGATACGAATCTAAACTCGCATCCAAACTTCTTCAGAGTTCAGGAGCGTTTGTCTCCGGATCAGATAACTGTAGGTGCAGTCTTGAGGTCCTTGAAGCAATGAAGTGGTTTTGTATGTCAGGATGTCAGTGATGTAGCCACACCATGCTATCCTGTAGATGCCAAAGGGGTCCTGCTACTAGTATTCATTACAAGTCTAGTTTAGCTCAAGTGGTAACGGCTTGCATGTTTAATGCAAAAGAAGCAAGCAGCCTTATTCCTCCAAGCATACATATAGATGAACACTGCAAGGGGCTTCTGGCAATGCTTCGCATATACTATTGCCCCCTGCAAGCCATCAGATTCCCTAGCATTTCACTCCATCAGTCCCGCATCCAGCTCAAAACCTTATATTTCACCAAAGCATGAATCCTAGAAAAGCACCTGAAGACATCAAGAGATGGAGAATCCACCTCTTCCCTTGGGCATTTTTTCCCATGGTAAATCAGATTTACAGCTCACGGATTCATTATGGTTATTCAGATACTACAGAGACAAGACTCCCATTGACATCAAAGCAGAGGGTATCTGAATAAGAGCTTCAGGATCTGGCCATGTTTGCCAGGAGGGGTTCTCTCAGAAATATGAGAAAACTTGCTAGACTAGCAAGACTGGCACTACCAGCTGACACAATGGTGTAGATGTGGGTTATATCTCGACCCCATTTAAACCCAGCCCCGCTCCCAGGACAACTCTGAGATATTTTTCCCCCTCCAGAGGTTACAGGAAATCAATGGAGACCATCAATGAGTAGGAGGAATTCTGTCATCTCCTACCATCAGACCCTAGACAGAGACCAAATGGTAAGATTTCCCTTACGCTCTGTAATACAGTCACCTTCCCCCACAGGGATGTTAGGGGGATTAATTGTGAAATGCTTTGTGATCCTTAGATGAAAGGAGTTAGTGAGGTATAAAGTAGTAACAATCTTCTTATTAAATAATCCCATGTAGAAGCCTTCCTCGCCATTATTTTTTCTCTCTTTCCTTTGATCATCTCCTTTTCTCGTTTTTTTTCTAGTCTTTCATTGCTGTCTCCCTCCCTCCCTCTCTTCCTATCACTCCAAATAGAGACTGTAAAATTTAGTTTGATACTAGTTTCCCCTGTACAAAGCGATTTAGGGAGGCACTTGTAACACGCTACAGAAAGAGCAAGATCAAATGAGCCCAAACTGAACTCACCTACACTTTTGGAAAAGCCAGATCCCTGTAAAACAATCCCCAACCCTCTCACGACTGCCGAGTCCAAACCAAAAGCTGCTCTACACATAACATGCACATCAATAACTGCATTAGATCAGACTTTCAAAATAGGACACTTGATTTCCGAAATAAGAACATCTGCACACAGAGAAGCAATCAAACCTTCAAAGCTGTGAATTAACCAACACCAAAACTTACAGACTTTGCGCAGAAATAACGAGCAACACAGCCCAGGGACTAGAAAACAAGAGTGATCCACGTGGTTTGTCTGTGTCTAGCAGGCAGAGTAAGAGAATTTCCTGTATATACATTATAATTCACCTGTTCACCTCTTGCCCCCAAATACATAACGTATTGACCCATGCCACAGATTCAGGGAAGTCTGACTGAGGTGTCTGTGAAGATTTTGCCTACAAAATTTTCAGGCTCCCACATTCCTCCCTGCTCCCCAGTGCTCACTCTCTCATGCAGGCCCCTCACTCACCTTCCTCCCAGGTACGCCACTGGAAATGTTGCCACTGGTTTCAGAAGAGGAAAAAGTATGAATAAATTCCTACTTACCAACGAAGTTGGTCTAATAAAAGATATCAGATCCACCCAAAGAACCTTGTCTACTTACCAAAGAGCAGATTAGGAACAGCAGAAGAGACAGTGACTAATTAGCTGCTCTTCAGAGTCCCTTCACCTTAGTCCCTGCAGACAGCATAGGCCCTGCTTCCTTCTACTGATCCACAGCCAGTAGGTGCCTCAAAGGGATGGAGAGGAGCAAGGAGTGCAAGAGCCACGGTTTTACCTGGGCTCTTCTTTGAACTTCTGTGCACAGCCTGGGAATAGCTGAGGATGAATTTTAGCTGAGTCAGCCAGAATTACTACTGGGGACCTCTGTCCTGTTCATACCAACTCTCCTAATATTGGCCCATGCAAAAGTCTAGCCTGTTGCCTCAATCCTTTTAGACTCGAGATACCCCTCGGCAAATGCCAGCTCTTAGTTATCATTTTGTTTCCGACTACTAGGGAAAAATGATAGAGCAGCCTTTTTGTGGCAAGGAGCTCAGAGAGACCATGAGTCCAAATGTTTTTTAACACTGTTGATTCCTAGTTGAAATCTCCGGGTTTATCCGGTGAATCATGTTTGCACTCCTAAGAGTGCTAACATTGCATGGCATCCCATGGCACCCTGGTCGAAAATCACTGATCTAGCCTAAATATATAGAATTTCCCTTAAAAATGCAATTCTCCAAAAGCAGAAGCAATCCTATGGAGGGCCTGAACCTGTATATAACTGACTCCAGCTGAAAAGCATCAAGTAGGCCAAGAGGATCTAAGATTTAACTGGGGACGGACCTTCAGAAGAGGCCTTTTTTGCTCAGGCAAAAGTTCCAGTCTCGAAGATATCCCCGCTGGACTTCACAGTTCTGCAACCTATTGTATTAATGAATAATTAGGGCTATTACTATTTCTGCTTGGATTGTTCATCAGCTCAGAATTAGTGATGTTCCCAGCTCCTGCCAAACCAACCCTGAGCTAATTAAGCACCTGCACTTGGCAGGATTGGAGGCACAGGGTTGAAATGGAAGCTGTGTGTCTGTGTGTGTAAACACAGGGGGATTAACTACTGCTCCAAACAGACGTAACATAAAAACTGATCCTGGAGAAAAATGTGAACTGAAAGCCAGTACAACAGCGAGAAACAAAGAATGAATGAAAGAATGAACAGAGAAAAGAATGGGGGAAAAAAGTCAAAGCAGCCAAGAAATATTTCCAAGAAAAAAATACACCACAAGTTTAGATCCAAGAAACCTCTTAGCCCCTCTATAGCCATCACTTATCACCCAGATAATTAAAGATAAAAATTATAAACTAGGCATGCTGGAATAGGCACTGATCTGCTGTCAGGGCAGCCGTCCAGCTCAAGCTAGTGAAAGGTGACTGGCAAGCAGCAAGCTCTGAGGCTTCCTGTAGTTTCCGAGCTGTGCAGAGCTTCCTGGAGTTGGAAGAGAGATGGTCTCAGCTACGTGCATAATCCAGTTTTACTGGAGAACTCCGCTCCCCAATCCCCTTGGCCCCATTTGTGCTCTTCCCTTACTGCTTCCCTTTCTTCTTCCCTCGCATCTCCTTCGCGCCCATCATGCCACCCTTTCCGCCTGGCAAAGCTTCCATGCCCCCACCTGCCAACTGTCTACCTCTCTCCTCCTTCCAACCCTTTTTTAATCCCTCAGTCCTTCCTACCTCCTTTCCTCACCAGTAACTCCCACATGCTCCATACCTGTAGCTTTTGAGAGATGCCTTGTCTTACACCTTCAGATCTCAGAGGAAGCCTCTTATGGGTGTGAAAGCCTGGCAAGGCTATATATATGTGGGGTTTGTTACTCAGTACCACCCCAGAAATGGGAAACCTAAGCCACCTGATCCCTTAGGCCCTGCAGATGGGACCTGGCTATAAATTCCTGCTTGTTTTTAGTAGTCCCTACAGCCCTCATCATCACTGAAAATACAAACTTTCAGGTAGCAAAATATTGCCTCGTGTACACAGAAAACCTACTCTGGTTTGGTAAATCAGAGGCAAATCCACGTGGGCACTCCTCTTTTAGTTTAAAAGTGGCCTGCTTGAGTTTGGCTTAAGGGACAAATCCCATCTAACTTCAGCCAAACTTGCATGAGCGTCTCAAACACGAGGAGTCTTCACAGAGGGGTTTGCATTTAACTCAGCGGGTCTTGACCCGCTTAGACTCAAGCCTGCCCTCGGCAAATGCCGGCTCTCAACTTGCCCTCGTCTCTTGACTACAGAAAAGGAACAGAGCATTTCTTCTCTTGCAATGAATTCCAAGAGGAGGGGGTTTTGACCCCGCGGTCAAAAAAGAAAAAGAAAAAGCAGGATGGTGCGCATAGTGCTGCCCAGAACCAGAGCCTGCCAGCCAGGCTCCCAGATGCGGGAGTGCCACAGTTGCAGCTTCTGGCCCCCCAGGTAAGTCTGCTGGGACCAGTACGAGTGCTGGCCCCAGGCTCCCCCACCCCACCCACGTCAACCTGCCACGCACCAGAGGGCACACGGCACACGCGTTCCCTGGGGACGAGCAGCAGCAGTACGTGTGCCGCTGCTTCTCGTCTCCGGGGAACCAACCATCCGCGTTCAAGCGGACGCGGGTTTATCTTGTGGATCAGGCGTAGGCGTTCGCACTCCTAACGGTGTTGCTATTTCACGGCACCCTTAAGCAGGTCTCACGGCACTCAGGGATAAGAATTGCTGGTTTAACTAAAGAGATTTAAATGCTCTTTTTTGGAGACGAAGGCTTTTACAGCTCTTTAGTCCCATCGGTTCTGTAGAATCGACACGCTTCCGATTCAATACTGTCTTGTGCACGCTTAAAAGAATAGCTTTCCAACCATTTCTCCCTGCACGACCCACGGAAAGCAATAGCAGCCTGCCGGCCCCAGGGCCTGTTAGAGCTAAACGAATCTTGGGTTTTTTGATTCAGTGCCTAGCTGAAAAAAGGGAGGCAAAAATCAGTTTTGGTCAAACCAACACAGAACATTTGCAGCACAATGAACCTATTGGATCATATCAGCTCCAAGTGCTTCAATTGACCCAAACTAATTGGCTTCATTTTCAGGTTATTTAGACCTTTTGCTTAACCATTTTTTTTTTAATGCAAGTCACGTTTTTTTTAACAACAACAAAAAAATCCATCATTTTGAAACAGAGGCAAAAATGTTTCCTTTAGAAACTAACGTAAAGAAACATATCGATCATTTTAAAAACGTTTGCGCAAAGAAAACGCCGTCGTATTTTGGAAAAAGGCCTTCGCGTTTTCACCCAAAACTACTCACCCCATTCGCCCCGGGTTTGTGCATGGTTTGGGTCCCCCTGAAACCCCATTTTTAAGCAAATTTACAAGTCATTGAAGGAAAAAAAATGATGTCACCCAGCAATACGGGCAACCCCAAGCATCGAAAAATCATGATTCAGTCCCCCCGCAAAATTGTGCAAGTGGCTTAAAATTCATGAGGATTTTTTTTTAAGTGTCTACATGTTTTGGAAGGAGTCTGTTTTAACTTTTTGGTCTCTGCGCTGATAATTAAATCCTAAAAATCTCATTTCTTTGCGACGATCAGGAGCTGGGCTCGTCAGAAAGGCGTCAACCAGCTCGGGAGAGTTGACCCCGCGGCACTAAACGTCATGTCGGACCTCTCCCGAAGACCGGCTCGAGACAGGCCGCCCGGCGTGGCTAGGGAAAGCCCCGAGCGACAAGGAGCCACCACCGGCGTGCGGACAGCGCCCGACCGCCGCCGCGGGGTCCTGCCCGTAGCACGCGGACGCCAGGAGACGGGACGCCGAGCAGCACGGGGCGCGCGGTCCCGTCGTGGCCAGGCCTTGCCCGCCGGGGGACCGAATGCGGGGCCTCCCGCCTGGGTCCTTGCAGGCCGATCCCACTTACCATGCCCCATCGCCTGGGGCAGGCCCAGTGCCACCCCAGCCCCGCCGTCGTGTCCTTCTGCCCGTGCATCCATTTTGCTCAGGCCCCCGGCCCCTGCCTCCTCCTCAGGTGCTCGGGCCCCTTGGCACCCAAGTGTCTCCCCCACCCTTCCCCTTCCCGGCCTCCACACCCACGCTCGCTCGGCCCAGGGCCCACCCTACACCCGGCCTTTCATCTGCCGTGCCAAGGCTGCCTTGGTCCAGGCACGCCGCCTGCGCCCCTCCCAGGACTCACATGCCCCTTTCCATCCTCCCCTGGCTCCTTCCTGACCTTTCCCCTCACTGTCTCTTGCCTGGGGCACACCTGGTGAAGGAAGAGCGGCCATCTTGCTTGAGGGCAGCCCAGCCGCCAACAATAGGACGTGGTGGCCATCTTTACTAAGGGCACACCGGCTCAGGAGGCTTGGTGATAGCCACCTTGACTCTGGGCCGCCTGAGCTTCACAGTCCATAAAAGACTGTGGGGAGACGGCGGCCATTTTTACTAAGGGCAAGAGGCAAGAGGCAAGCCAGAGCAGGGTAGCACTGCCGAGCCAAGTCAAGTGTAATGGCTCTGCAGGCTCCCCGGGCATCCCTTCCCTCCTGCCCCACGCTGGAGAAAAGGGATGCACACTGGGGCGGTCCCCATAGTTTCTGGGAAAGGGGAGGACTCCCTGAGGTCAGCCGACCATGCTACGACACTGGGAGCTAGCTGCCCGGGTGCTGGTTGCACTGGGGGTTTAGGCACTAGATCGACTGACAAGTGGGGTGGGGAAAACCTTTCTGCAGCCTATTTTTTGCAGAATGCATTACAGCTCTTCTCAGCTTTTGGGACATTTTAAGATATTTAAATCCTACCAGCCATGGCTCAGCATGAAAAGTGTCCCCCCGGGCAGAGAGGAAGCCTGGCCTCGTCATTAATGCCTCTGGATGGGAGTCGGGATAGGGGCAGCTTTGCCTGCACCCCTGATTCCTGTGTGACCGTGAGCAAGTCGCTTCTCTCTGCACCTGAATGCTTCACCTGCAAAGTGGGCGTAATCATCTTTCCTGGGCCATTTTGAATGCAAGCTATTCGGGACAGGGACCATCTCTTGCTGCGGACAGTGCTTGGAGTCTCTATTTAATGCTAACGGTAGGTCAGACGCTTTTCTATGCTAACGCCACCTTTCCTCCATACCGATGCCTACTGCTCGCAGCAGACGTTTCTATCCTCAAGCGGCTTCCTACCCCTTTCTGTTCACAGCAGGACATCAAAAAATAGTTTTTCGTATCAGGCTTTTATTGATGATGGCGTACGGAAACCAAACCAGACCCAGAGTTGTGCATGGAAACTACTGCTGCCTTTGAAATCTAAGTAGCATCATCCCATCTACTCTAGTTCTGGATACTTTATTCAACTGCTCTGCTTCCTCCTGCATTGGTTTTAAAATACAAAGCACATCATAGCCTTCTTGCAAGGAGAGGAAGAGCTGGACCAGGTCTATTGGCTTACGTCTTGTCTGCCTGTGTGGGCACCAGGATCCCTTCAGAAAGGTTGTATAGCCTCCATACAAATCTGCCCTGGCTTTGCCCATTGAAATAAATACAAATCCACCACCGAGCTGAGAAACCCCTGTTAGGTGCCATCTGTGACTTCCCTCAGGGGGAAGAACAGGCAGAGCTGGGCTATAGCAGACCCTGGCTTGGACTTTGCCATTATAACGAATGGTCATTGATTGCATCAGTGGTGCTCAACCTTTTTAGGCTCGAGGCTTGCCTCTGTACCTTTTGCATATTGAGCAGCACCCCATTTTAAACATTTGTCTTTTCATTACAGTGCAGGCCTGTAGTCATTGCAGTGCCCATCGCCTTGCAGAGAGGCCAGACAGCAGGGGCAGCAGAGCAGCCAGCCGGTACCCGCCCCGTCTATTGCACGCCGGGAGCCCGAGCCTGCCCTTATCTGCGCACCCTTCCTGTGGCACCCTGGTTGAGCCTAACTGAATTACCCAATCTAGTCCACTGCCTTAGCCCGGGCTCATCCCCTACAATCCACTTTCAGAGCTTTAACCAGGCTGTTTATTAAATCTTTGTGGAAGCTTTTCCACAATGCAGTGATCTCCAGCAGGAGAAAGTCCCTCGTAGTCAACCTAACATGCCCCCGTTTTTAATTTTAATTCACCGGCTCTTAATCATCTGGTAGCCCCCCTAAACTCCTTTCTGCACACGGATTGCACGGCCCCGTTACCACTAAGTACAAGTGAAACGTATCTGTGCAAATCAGGCACCTCACTCCCAGCGCCACACAGGGGGTCTGGGCACTCAGGTACACTCTGTATTAGCAGTTTGCAAGTAGTTAACCTAATCCTTAGCCCCTGAACTTTCCATTAGCCAAGCTCGGGACTGTGACCTACCTTTCTGGGGCACCCCCACATGCCTGCTTGTCAGAAATCAGCCTCTGGGCCCATTTAAATCGGGGCATCGAGAAGGGAGGGCTCTGGCTCAAACCCCAGGAGAGCCGTGTTCTGTTCCCAGCTCTGCCACCGATCCGAGTTGTGATGGTGAATGGGTTGCACCTGCCTCCTTTTGTCTGTCTTGTCTGTTTAAGTTGTAAAAGACTATCCCTCACTGTATTTGCACAAAGACCAGGACAAAGGAATGGCAGCTGCTCAGACCTCATGTATAAGCAACAATAATCGGCTCCGGGAAGGTACAGAACAGCACATTCCCCTGGAAGAGCATGTCCTTAGCAGGGGACAGCATAATTGTATCAGGGGCCTGAGACTTCCTGGTTTTGTGCGGTCATTTGTATCTGTGAGTGGCAGCTGGACAACCCCACTGTTCCTATTCAGCCACATGTTACCTGATCTTACCTCTGAAGCAGAGATTCAGGCCCTTGCATGTTGCTGACTTGCCGTCCGGCTAGCTCAGAAGAAGGCAGTCGCTAAACTACGCTAGGGAAACAGATGCCAGGGCTAGTACGAGGACGTGGGATCACGCTTGCAGCCTTGCATGGCAGTAGGCAATAAAGGCTGGACTTGTCCAGTGCAGGCAACTGGAAAATAAACAGCGAGCAGTGAATCCACAGCGCTTGCTGGAGGAAGCCGAACAGAGGCCAGAGAAGAGCAGAGGAACGGGGCAGAAATAAATGGGCAGAAAATTCCCTGCAGGCAAACAACTGTTGCAAGGCGGTGGGGCACAGAGACTGCAGGGCTGATTGCCCCAGGCCAGAGGGACCTTAAACTAGAACCCGCATCTCCTCAAGCCCACTCTAATGTCCCACCAACCAAGCCCTCCGCCGTCTCTACACAAAGGGCTGGGGAAGGGAGTTCATGTCCCAGGGACAGAGACGCAGTCGCATCCTCCTCTACAGTCAGTAGCTGGAAAGGCTGGTGTAGCCTCATGGCACGATCCCTCGCTGGCACAGGTGTGTTCCTTGGGCATCGCTGGCAGGCACAAAGGGGTCACGGGCCAACGGTGAACAGAGACCTAGCTATCTGCATAAGCAACACAGGGTAAGCTTTTCTGAAGTGTCTAAGGGATTGAAGACCCTTCAAAACTGACTTGGGCACCTTTGCAAATAGGACCCAGAAACTCTTGCCCTGGCACCTGAGGCCTTTCCCCTCAGCCAGTGATGCCAGGCAGTGACCTTCTCCCACACCATTCGTACCACCTCTGAACCACGCTGTCTCTTACACAGGGAACGCCCAGCCAGTTCATACCCACCCCGATACTCCATAATCAAACCCAGCCTGAACTCCCTCTCCCTGCTTCCGCCCTGCCCACACGTAGATTATCAACAGAAATAATCACCCATCCTATTATTATTGCTGCTGCTTATCTGTACTGCACAAGAGCCTGGAGGATCCAGCCAGCAATGAGGGACTATTTTAGGCCCTGTACGTACATAGACCACAAAGGTTCCCAAAGCAAGCAGTCACACACCAGTGACAGGAAAGGAAAGGAGCTGGGTGTCTTAGGGAACTCCAGAAATGTCAGTTCAGTTCTTGGTTCAGGCACTGATCTTCAATGCAGCTCAGGGAAAGTTAACCTGCAGTTTATCTCAGTGTCCCACCCAAGAAACCTCAGAGGGTCAGCAGGAAATGGGCCAGTACTTCAGGCACAAGGGCAGCCCTGGGAGCTAGAGCTTAAACTATGACACTTGAATTCAACACCCCTTGCCAAGTACCTGCAGGATTACCATGCTGTAACCCAGTCCTACTCCATGCCTTTCCAACTCACCGGTCATACCAGAAGTAAGATTGTGCAATCTCCAAGGTGTGAACCTTATCCAATTTCATTCTGCAGACCTGTCCTTGCTTACACTGGGCATAAATGCCTCTCAGCTTCCTCAGTGTTACAGCATGGCAAATCATAGCCGGCGCAGAGCAGCACACAGGGCTGGGTTGGAGCAAAGGGTATGGGGCAGCTGTGGCCCCAGGAGCAGAGCAGGGACGTAGAAAGCTAGTCACATGCATCAGCACTTTATCCCATTCCCGTGGGGCTTGGGGAGCTGGACGCAAGGCTCCTCCTTGACCAGCTACAGAGGAGAGACAAGAGAATCAGCCTGGGGGAGACGGCTTCTCCTCCAGCTCTGTGTTGTGGGTATCCAAGGAAGGGAAGCACCCTGAGTCCTTTACTGCTCTTCCCAGATTCAAGTGAGCTAGCCGTGAGTCTGGGAGACCCTTTACCATGGAAGGAGTGACCCTCATATTGCACTACCAGTGCTTGATTTCACATTCGTTATGAGAGCAAATGAACCCAGCAGCAGCGCAGGAAGGTAGGACGGCACACTGACAGCCAGGCCCTGTGTGTCAGGATCTGCTAGGGCCCTGGCTGTTGTGCAGGGAAGCAGCTGCATTGACTTGCGTGCGAGGAAGGGCTCCCTGTATAAGAAGGGAACTGGCAGGTAAGTCTCTGTCCCTGGAAGGGATGCAAGGTGTCTGTCCTCATAGGAGCAGGAATAAATGAACGGCACGATGCTGTCCACCTGTGCTACCCTCACTCCCTTCCTACTACAACTCAGGCTTGCTATTTCCACTGTCCCCACCGCCGCCCAGTCATGATCACGAAACACAAATACACCCAAAGCCCAGCTGCAATCTCATGTGTTATGTCAGCAAATC
>JAGPOW010001614.1:1232971-1278139 GCA_030014935.1 Caiman crocodilus
CGGGTGGGCTCCAGGGAAGGGGTCGGCCGGACGTGAGGCACCCCAGGGGAGGCACTCGGAGC
Source organism: Caiman crocodilus (assembly GCA_030014935.1). Taxonomy (NCBI): domain Eukaryota; kingdom Metazoa; phylum Chordata; order Crocodylia; family Alligatoridae; genus Caiman; species Caiman crocodilus. The sequence continues at coordinate 1,233,034 of JAGPOW010001614.1, forward strand.
CTGGAAGGTGGTCGGGCGCAGGGAGGTGGGTGGCTCATAACGGGAGCGCCCCCTACTGGCCCGCCACACACCCCCCCATCACCACCAAGCTACTCCACGCCAAGTCCCTGTCCAGACAGCCCTAGTGCATGAAGTGAAGCAAGCCCGCTGTCTGAGTCGAGTGGGCTATCCTCCACACGCGACAGACCCTGGTTTCCAGTGGGCCCTGCCTGAGGACAGGTGTGGGATCCCTGAGCACACTGGGGAACTGAGCAATAGATAGATAATTTGTATCCAAGGCCAAATTAGCCAAAATAAATTCCAAATCCAAGAGTCCAGGACCATAAGTGGCCCTGCTATGGGCAAACATCTTCTACCCGCTCCTAGGGCTTCAGAGGTTTCGAAAACCTTTGGCGGGCATCCTACTTGCATCCTGCTGGAGGCTTGGGGTTCGGATGCCCCTGAGTTTTGCTTGCCCTTAGCCATAAGGTGCAGCGGCAAGCAAGGGAGCAGACTCCCATCTCCACAAACTGGGCTTAAACTCGGCGGGCGATGTGCTTATTCAAGCCCGTGTCCTTTTCCTGATGGCACCTTCACACCCTCTAAAACCTCTTACTCCAGCCTCCGATGCAGCCTCGGAGCCAGCCGGGGAGGGCGAGGCAGAGCTGGACAGAGGGCGAAGGCAATCGGGCTGAGATTCAGCCCTGCCCAATGCTCCCAGCCTCGCCAGAGGTCCTGCCCAAAGCCTCCGACGGGGCTCTCCAGCAGCCTCTGGAGCAGAGCAAGCTGCCATGACGCAGAGCCTCTCCCCGCTGCAGCTGACTGCCTGTGCCGCACGAGAGGGATTTCCTCCACCTTCAGTGACCACCGTGGCTCCCCCCCAACTCTGGTAGCCGCAGCTCTTCCCTTGTGGTGGAGGTCTCTGGTGTTCTCAAAATCCGGACTTTCCCGACACGGGGCTGAGGTCTGCCGCACCCCGTGCTTCCCACAGCCAGCCTGTTTCTTCGGCCGCACTTGAGCTCCTAACCTGCCGAACCAGCTCCCTCCCTCCACCCCCACACCCTGCTGCTCCATCCCGGGGCTGGCTCCTGAACTGTGTTTGCACTTACCCCCCTCGCTCCCAAAGGGAGGTCATCCTCCAGGTGTGACCTGTGTGGGACATGAACCAGCCCCCCCAGGTGTTGGCATCCTCCAGGTTAGGAGCTGCCAGACTTTGAAACTGGAGCAATCATCCAGGGCCAATTCACCCAGAGGTAAAGATCATATCACATCTGAATCCAACGGGGACAGGTCGAGCCTGGCCTCCTTCCAGGGGAATGCACTGGGCAACATGTAACACCGCATAGCAATAGCACTGTGCACCGGCATCACACAGCCCCTCATGCCAGAGCAGCATAGCAAAGCGTGGGTCTCAGGTTGCTCGTCAGGGGGGCACATCTCGCACCCAGCAAGCACCTGCAGGGCACAGCCGGCCTCCACCAAATCTTTTGGCCCCATAAGGCCTCTAGTTCTGCCTGTTGTGCTACCCCAAATCCACCAGAACCAAAGGAGTAGGAGAGCAGTGGAAGCAGATGGCCCGGTGGCTCAGGACTGATGTGGGAGTTCATGAAAGGGGAAAGAAAGGGATATCCATACAGGGGAGACCCAAAAACCTGCTTTATTTATGACACAGAAGGAGTTTTTATTAACAAACCCACTGAGCACCTGCTGCCTCCCACTCTGCCCCTGAGACAAGGTCTCCAGAGAGGGGCTCCCCCTACACACACAGGTGTTGGGATCTGGGCTGGGACAGAGGTCACACCACCGGGCACCAGCCCGTGTCCTGTGCATGTCACAGCCCAGCTCAGGACTCCCTGGGTTTCGGACGGGTGGGATGCACGAGAAGGCACTCATATGCAGGTGGCAGCTGGGTGAGCTGGCATAGCCTGGCAATGGGGCAGATATACCCTGCCTAGGTCCTGGCGCACGGCAGGCAGAGGCTCCTGCAATCACAGCACGAAGCCTGGGATCCCTACAAAGCTTGCCAATAGGTGGGGAAGGAAAGCGAAGGCAGGTGCCACAGTCTTGGGTCGCTCCTCCTTCCGCAGTCCAGCCACATCCCATCCAGCAGCTGAGGCCTGGGTGTTGGCGAAGGGGCCTGCTGGAGACACTGGGGTGCTGGCTCTGCAGAGCTGGGAACCTCCCTTGGAGGGACGAGATGATGCTCTGCTCCCAGGGTGCTGCCCTCTGTTGCTGGCCGGAGTCTCGGCTCCGGCAAGAGGCGCCCCTTTGCTCCGTGTCCTCCCTTGGGACTGGCAGACTTGGCCTTCTCCAGCTGACGGCGCTGTCCCTTGCGAAACTTGGCTCGGCGGTTCTTGAACCAGACCTACCAGGGAGGAGCCAAAGGGGGTAGATTAATGATCTCCAGTGAGGGCACCAGAGACCTGGCATGACACTCTCGCATGGCACAGCTGGCTCTGTGCTCCACGCTGGGTAGATACAAGGAGACCCATGGCAGCCCTCAGGTTGGGGGAGGGCCAAGGGGCTGCTGGGAAGAGGGCTGTCTGCACCGTCTCCTACCCCAGCAGCATGCACTGCACCATCCCCTTTTCTACCCCTGAAGCCTCTGACCCAACCATCTCCCTTCATGGACAAGGTGGGCAGGATCCTTGCGGGGCCTGAGCAGAGCATTCTCCTTCCCCATCCAGGCTGTGAACGGGTTAATTCCTGGACAAGACAGACCCTTCCCCTTAATCCCTTTCCCTGAAAGGACCCCACCTCTGCTGCCCTGATGTGGACCAGGCCCTGCCAGGAGCTTGCCAGGCCGTGGGTGCTAGGAGCAAGCGGCACTGGGGTTACCTGGACCCTGGCCTCAGGCAGGTTGACGAACACAGCCAGCTGCTCCCGGGTCACCACGTCGGGGTAGTGGGTTTTCTCGAAGGCTCTCTCCAGCGCCTCCAGCTGGTGGACCGTGAAGGCAGTACGGCTGCGGCGATGCTTCTGGGGCAGCCCGTAGCGAGCTTCCAGCAGCAGCTCTGGGAGAAGGGGAGCAAACAGTCAGCTCAGACCAAATGGCACCTTTCCTCATGCAGGATTTCCCTGCGCGTCATCCCAAATGGATTCAACACGCTTGGCTGCATGCAGCCAGCTCTGGGGAGAAGCACCGCCGGTCTTTAACCGAGGCAGAACAGCTGATGGAGCCTGCCTAAATCAGGAGAGGACAAGGTCGTTGCCCGGGGAATTACCATTAGCTGAGCTAACCATCCCACTCTTCTTAAAGTAACGAAGTGTCAGGAGACACGCTGGGGGGAGCAGAGGGTCACAGTGGAGCGGGCACCGTGCTGGGGCCCCGGCTGAAAGGGCTGCCACTGCCACTCCTTACTGCTGCAGCCGTCTGAGCTTTCCTTGAATATCCCCAACATCAGGCCATGCCACAGCATGAGCAAGTAATGCCACCCCCTGCTGAGATCAACCTCATCACTGTGCTGTGCTGCCCACTCTGCTGCCATGACCAAAGCACCCCCAGCACCTGGCAGTCCTCCCCAGGCCCCCTTCGGGCAGGAAATATTCTTCCCCACCTCACACCAGTAAGAAACTGAGGCACCGGAGGGGCTAAGTGACTCGACCAGGGCCACCTGGGAAGCCAGTAGCAGAGCAGGGAATGGAGCACCCATCTCTCACATGCTGCTCTGAACCCAACCACTACCATAGACTGGGCTTACTGGAAACCAGTGCCTCAATGCACGTCCCACTTCCCCATCCTACCTGCCAAGCGATCCACCAAGCTCACCGCCTGCAGGGCCGTGGGCTGCGGGGCCAGGGCTGGGGTCAGCGGAAAGGGCTCGGCTGTCGGCGAGTGGAGGCTGCAGACCACGGAGAGGGGGTCTGCGGTGCCGAGGGGACAGCTGGTCCTGCTGAGGCAGTACATGGTGGGTACAAATGGGCCCAGCAGGGGCATCGCACACCAAGGCCCTGGAAACAACACACAGCTTTGAGAACACAGCAATAGCCCTGCTCAGCGGCCCAGCCCCTGCGTAGCCCTGGCTGCGCTCCTCTGCTCCATGTGGGATGCTGGAGACAGGGATCTGGCCAGGAAGAGGTTTGACTTGGATCATTTATGCTTTATATTGCAGTGGCATCTAGAGACCTCAGACAAGGAGCAGGGCCCATCAGTAGCAGATCCAGAAAGGGGCAAGGAGGGTGCAGCCCTCCCCATACGTCAGCCACGTTACGCCTCCGCAGCATGCTCTGAGCTCCCTGCCTGGTCAGCGCCGGAGTTTCGCAGGCTCCAAGGAGCAAGGGGTGGATGCTGCTGCTGTTGGCCCTTCCCCTTCCTCCCCCTGCCCAATGAATTCGGGGGCAAGGGGAAGGAGGGGACAAGCCCGTGGCAGCTGCACTTACCCTGGGGTCCACTGTGCTCAAATGAAGCACAGCTGCTGCAGCACCCACCACCTCTGGATCCACCCTTTGGCCCCGTGTTGCAAAGATGCCCAGTGAGAAGGGCTACATCCTTAAACAGAGTCCAACCGGCGGAGCATGGGAGGGGAAACTGAAGCAGCAACTCTCACTTGCAGCCTCTGACTTACAACTTCCTAAGGTCTCCCTCACTTCTGTGCTCAATAGTTATTGATGCACCTTTTTTCCAATACGGGTCCAGACCCTTTTTGAACCGGGCTGCACCGTCAGCCTCCACCGCACCTGCCGAGTCCCATCCTTTAATGACATTCTCTGGGAAAAAAGAACTGCCTTTTTCATCGGTTTTAAACTTATTCTTTACTCTCTGCTGGTTGCTCCCTCCACGCACTTGTACAGACATATCCATGCAGAGACGTACGCCCCTCGACGTGTGCCACTCCCCCCTACCCGGACCACAGCCCCGAGACGTGTCACTTCCACCCGGTTGATCATTCAAAGAAACAAAATTGAAAAAACTAAAAACTTGCCAAAAGCTGCAACATTTTCAAAGCTAAACAATGGTCCCAACTAAAATAATTTCACGATCCCCCATGTTGTTGGAGATGCTGGAATCCCCCTTCCTTCTGCTGGGATCCCCCAGAAAAGGGGCTCTACTCCACTCCCAGCACAGTCCTTTCCTTATCTGCAGCTTCCCTCTGCTTGGAGCTGCCCCCGCTGGGATGCCAGACCTACTAGCGGGGATCCCCAGGGGGTCGTGAATTGGCCATGGGACAGACCTGCTGTAACAGCGCCAATGCAAGAGAAAGTGCGGGGAAGCCTCTGGTGTGGGAACCTGCCAGAGCCCTCAAGCCTCTTGGATCTTGCTTCCTGATCCTTTTGGCCCTGGGTCTTGTGTGCTTGTTAGTACCCGTGCAGCAGGAGTGTGAAACAGCTGTGCAAGCAGCCGCACTGGTGTCGAGAGATGGCACCACAGGGCCGGGCACAGGAGCAGGCCGTCCCTCGCCCAGCGAGTCAGGCCCAAGGGGCACGTGGAAAGCTAGGACTGGGGCAAAGGGGCCCCAGCAGAGCTGTGGGTGCAGGGGGCAGCTCAGCTCAGGGCTGGGACAGGGGGCAAAGGGCAGAGCTGTGGGGGGAGAAGCTTGTTCCACACCTCCCTGGCATCCAGCTGTTTTAACCAGATCATTTTCCTCCACTAGACTCTTCTCTGGGGCTGTTCCTGCTTCTCTACGCCTCCCTCCTGCCCTCAGGGAGGGCACAAGCCTCAGGAGGCTCCAGTGCTGCCCTCACCCCCCGCATACCACCCCCAGCCATACACACACCCCAAGAGCTCTCTCACCTCTGGGGACCCCAACTTTCCCAGGAAAGCGCCTGGCTCCTCTCCTTGTCCTCTCCACAGCCGAGCGTCCTAGGCTCAGAAACAGCAGCCAAAACTTCTCCCCAAACTTCTACCTCTCTGCTATTTAAGGGCAGGCAGCCGGGCCCCCCTCCACCCGGCGGCCAATGGGACAGGGAAGGCTTAGGCCGGATTAGGGAGCCTGTTTTCTTCCTCTCCAAAGGGAATTGCAATGGTTTCTAAGCTGGGCTCAGCGCAGGGGGGTCCCATTATTCCCCATTCAGGCTGGGGATTAGATTCGGGCAGGGGTGAAAGAATGCCAAGGGTTGGGGCTGCTTCCCCCTGCCCTCCCACCCCTTCCTCGGGTTGGGCTGCCGTCAGCCTGCTGGGAGCCCGTGCTACATTGGTGGCCAGGACCTTCAGATCCCATCCTAGCAGCTCTGCCTCCAGCAAGTCACACCCCTGCCCGCATCCTGTACCTCAGTTTCCCCAGCCATGACACAGAGTTGTGAGCACTGACCCCAGGGCTTGGGTGGGGAAGGGGACTTACTAGTGCCTGCAAACATGGACTCTATTTGCAGAGGCCCAGGGCCATCCCTTTTGGTGTACTATGGAGGCACTTGGGGGAAAGGGGTAGTGGGAGCTCCTGTCCAGGCCTGTCCCTTTCTCCTCTCTAGCATCTTTGGACTGGGTGCTGCATTCCTGCTTCTGGACTTGGAGATTGAGCCACGACTGGGTGCTGCATGGAGGCAGAGAGAAATGGTCCCAGCCCCTAGGACTCTCAGCCTGCACACAAAGCCAGGATGGCAGGAGTTTACCTGCAGACCCCCGCAATAAAGCACTGCATTAGCTGGGTTTCAGTTAGGGAAATCAAGGCTCAAGGAAGAGCGACTTGGCCAAGGTCACCGTGCAAGTTAGCAGAACAGCCCAGACTGCAAGGCCAGCCTCCCACGTACGTGTGAACCCCAGGACCCTGCTCCCCTGCCATCTCCTCAGCCAAGGCCCAATGCAATCTCCTCGTATTTAACTCATGAACTTCATCAGGAAATGAAAGGAAAACCTTTTACGTGATATTAGGCCCTCACACACAAACACACAGGTGTACGCACCCACACAACATATATGCACACACATGCACCCGAGCAACCCTGCAGCCGTAACCATAACATGCACAACTGCACACATTGCCCTGCAAACCGGTTCACATAGCCCTAGACACACCAGAGGCCGAGAGCAGCCAGCACCTGCCTGTCAGCGTCTGGGCTTTTCTCATTTTGCAATAAAAATGGTGCCGGGAAACCTGGCCCAGAGCTGGCACCTCCTGTTCCCTCCTACACACGCAAGACTTTTGCACATATGTATTCACTTGCACAACTCCTCTTCATACACCCCCACCCATCTCTGCACTGTTACACAAGTCTTCTTGCACATGCACACTACTGCACAAACCCCCCTGCGCCCCCATGCATGCCCACACCACTGAACAGGCCCCCTCATACCTTCATGCCACCAAACAAGCCCTCTTGCGTGCCTACACCCCCTGCTCAAGCCCCCTTGCACACCTATACAACTGCACAAGCCCGCTTGCACGCATACCCTCTCACACACCACACAGGGTGGACCAGTCCTGAGCTGCTTTCCCCCTCAGGGCTCCAGGCTGGGCACCGCTCAGTCGGGACGCCCCCCTGCAGCTGTCAGAGCCCATTAGCGTCCAAGCCGAATCACCACGTAGCGGCTCCCCAGGCTGACAATGCCAAGTCCTTGGGGGGGAGGATTAGCAGCTGAGGGGCTTTTGTCTGACCTCCCCCTGGGAGGATTAGCACAGATTTGCAGTTTAGAAGGGGAAAAGGGGGGCTGCTCCTGCCCTGCTACCCTCAACCCGGTGGAGAGGGACAGCACCAGCCCACAAAGGCCTTGCTGCAGGAGAATGAAGTCCAGGGAGCAATGGATCAGGCCCCACCGCCCCCCAGCTTCTCAACCCACAGGAGGTGTGAGGGGCACCCCCTTGCCCTGTCCACCCCTGCCACAGCCCAGGGGTCACCCGCCTATGCCAAAGCCCCTGGTCATTGCAGCCTTACAGCAGCTGGCACTGGCTACAAGCTGGGATGGGACTGAGCAACCAGGCACCATTGCCCGACAGAGCGGGGCATCCCCATGACAGAGCGGGGAGCTGGAGTCAGCTCCAGCATGGCCCATGGCAGGGCTTTACACCCCCCTGGCTGCAAAGCACTTGTACATCTGCAGACAAGTTAAGGACCAATGACGGATCATGAGAACAGAGGGGATGTACCTGCCTGATGTGCACCCTGGGAGCAGATATAGCCATAACCCCCCTTCTGGGGTGAGCCCTAACACTAACTTGTAGGGTAAGAGGAGAGGCTGCAGCCAGGAAGCTGCAAGTTCTAATCCCAGCTCTGACACATGAGGATTGTGGTTGCCACTAAATCCTAAATATTCAAAGGTGCCCACTGATTGGGGGGCACCACATGAGACCAACACCTTCCCAGAGGTCTGGGTATCCAAGATTTTAGGCTGCTTCTGGAAAGGGGGCAATTCAGCTGTCCTGCACCTCAATCTCCTCCTATGCAGAACATGGCAAATAACCACACAGCTGCGCTTCTTAAAACCATGGAAAAGTTGGTCTGGAAGGGACTTCTGGAGCTCATCTAGTCCAACCCCCTGCCCAGGGCAGGATCATCCCTATCCAGACTACCCCGCACAAGTGCTGGTCTAACCTTTAACTAAAATTATGCAAGCAACCATCACACAACTGAACCTGCCACTGGTAAAGCCAGGGGACAATGGCCCCATGGGCTCATGGATGGGAAGGGACTTGCAAATTCACTTTGAGGACAGATGCAGAGGCTCCATATGCCCACCTTCACATAGTGCTGAGGACGCCCATGCTACGGAGCCTCAACTAGTCTGAGAAGTTGTGCAAACTCCTGGGCACCAGGCAACAAGTGGCTTGGTTTGAGCAAGGACTTCAGAGCAGCCCCAAAGCAGTATCCCAGCACAGCTGGCAACAGGATCGGACCAGAACCCCTGCAACCCTGGAGCCAGAGCGCTGCTACCCACCGTGCTAAGCTGGCTCCGAAATCCTGAAGGGATTTCACCTGCCAAACTCCACCTGATCCCTAAGAGAACCCTTCAGTTGTGTCATCCTGGTCCGAAACCAGACCCAAGTTGACTCGGACACTTTATGAAACTAGCTGCACAAACCAATGGCCTTGGAGCAAAATCTCTAGTTCATCCAGTTGAGTCAGCAGCAGAACAGGGTCTAGGACAGAAGTGAACAACTTTTGCAAGCTGCAGACTGGAACAACCCAACTCTGGTCCAGCACGGGCCAGGTGGTTTCAGCAGCACGACAGCTGCAGGTGGGGAGGCACAGGCACAGGCAAAGCCCTGCAGAGAAAACGCCCTTTACTATGCAGTACCTGGGAGGAGCAAGGGGATTTGGTGCCATCTCCTACTGGACCGTGCCCTAGTGCACTGAGAGTTGAGCAGATGTAGGATGTGCCGCCCTGCTGCATAATACAGCCCTGGGCAAGGCACCCATTGAAAAATGCGGAGTAACTTCATATTTACCTGTGGGTAGCGGCTTGTGCCTGGACAGCTTCAAGCCCAGTAAGAAGGTTTGCTCAGTGCCAATGTTTCCTTGCCACCTTGCAGACAAGCATTGCAATAGCACCTACTGGCAGCCGGCCTGGGGGAGCTGCGCATGCATCTGCCCCTTATTACAGGGTGAAGGCTTGGATAGAAAACAGTTGGGCCTCTAGTTCTCATGAGGCTGCAGATCGTGGATCCCAGTCAAATGGCTGCACAAAAAACAAATCCAACCACACTTGCACGTGACTTGTGTCCAAGCCCTCCCACTTCTCACAGGTGTCACAAGAGACAGAGGATCTCTGCCATCCCCCTTTCACTTCTGCTATGCTCGGGAGTCAAGCAACGCAGTAGAGCTCCCTCCATGCCTGGCATCACCCACCAGGAAGCCAGAGACAACTACCAGAAATAGCCTTGACCCCAACCATGCCCATGACTCGGCATCATCCTGGCATCCCGCCCCACATGCCTGACAACACCTGGCACTGTTACTAGACTGCCAGGCTGGCTCCAAGCAGCCCAGCAATTGCTGGTGGTTGTCTACGAGGACTTTCCAGAAGCCACAGCCAAGGGTTCCCTTAGCGCCCTGCAGAGATTGTGTAATGACAGGACAGGCTGAGGATGACACTCAGCCATACCAGAGATCTGGGGCCAAGCCACCAGTGCTGAGCCGTGGAAAGGGGGCAAGAAGCCCCCTGGGAACAGTGCTGACCTGCTGCTCAAAGTGGGGAGGGCTCAGAGAGGGGCAAGGCTGGAAGCACTTGGACAATGACCATGACCATGGAGGGCCTTTGCTCTCGCCTACCAGGGATCCTTCCCCCAGGAGCAGGCAAGCCACTCCTGGGCCCCAACAGGGCAGCTCCCTGTAGCCCTACCCAGCGAAGCAAGAAGCATTATCCAGCTTCATCAAGGGGAAACGGAGGCAGCGCACAGCCATGCATTGATCATATCAGGTGGCAGGAGCCACCTCCACCAAGCCAGAGAAGCCGACCCATGCTTCAGGAGGTAATTGCTGAAGTGCAAGGGCCAAAGCAGGGAGCTGGACTAGGGGCCGGGGTGGGGGAAGGGGCAGCGAGGCTGCGAGGATGGAGAGCAGATGGGTTCGAGGCTACCATGCGGCCCTCGCCCACCATCGATCCACGGGAGAATGGGGCTTGACACGCCGGCATCACTCAGTAAGGAGCTTACCCCCGCCGCCGCCCCCAATTCCTGATCAATAATGCCCCCCTCCCCATCCCCGCGCCAGCCCTTTCACGGCCTAGCACTAATGGGGCCCCTCTGAGCTGCTCCCATTGCTTAAGGGTCCGGACAAAATGCGTTAAAGGCTTTTTAAAGACAGGATCGATCATCCCCGCTGACCTCTGACCCCTCGTGCCCGTCAGCTCTATGGAAGAGGTCGGCTGCACAGACGCCCTGTGAATGCCGCGCGGCAGGGGCGCCCGGCTCCATGCTGGGCCAGCATTCGGCAGAAGAGCCAGGCTGGGCCAGCCGGGATGAGAGTGCAGACTCCTCCGACCTCCCCTCCCACCTCCTGTCCCCGCAGCCACCTCCCCCCAGCCCGGCTCCTGATGCACTCGAAGGGGAGGCAGCCTCCTCTGCTCAGTTCAGACAGAGGCTCTCAGTCCTGCGGCTTCCCGTTCCCCGAGCACCGGGGGCCAGTGGAGCTGGGCGACGTGTGCTCTGCAGGAGAACAACTCCAGGTCAGCGCCCAGGCACACTCGCTCTGCCTCCAACTCCGCAGCAGACCTGCACCGAGTCGCTTCCTTTCCCTGTGTCCTGGTCTCTGCTGGAATGGACCCAGCTTCTCCCATTCCCAGCCCCTTGGTTGAAAAGCCATGAAACCACAGTCCACACCACGTGCCCAATTATGGGCTGGCACAGAGACTTCATTCGCCTGCTCCCTATTGTGCTAACACGGCAGCTGCTTGAGTCAAGTCAGCAAATGCCACGTGCCCTCCCTCCTCGGGCAGGCGGTGCTAACTGGGCCCCTTGCACCCAGATGCTCTCTCTAGCCCTGGCCAACCCACCGCGTGAGTAAGCCTATGCGGGATGTTTCTCTGTCCCTCCAGTCCATCAAGGCCTGCTTGGGCTGTTAGCCACAAAGGTGCTAATATCTCTACCCCGCTAAAGCGCACATGGGAAGATGCTCTTATTGCCCGTCAATGGTGTAATCCCTGATGGAGTCTTGCTACACTATTGAACCAACAGGCCTGGTTTTTATAAGCAAGCACTTTTTACATCAATGCTCTTTGCTCAAGTGACCCAGCTCCGGTCACGGCCAGGACCCTGCGTGGCAAACCACGAGCCACAACGGCTTCGGCAAAAACCCCAGCCTGGTTCACTCAAAGGGACGAGCAGACTCATCAGCCGCCTCCATGACCCACCCAAGATGGGTCAAAAGGGATGCGCCAACCAGGTCAGAGGCAAACAGTCTTGGTCTTTGAATTAGTTTTTGAGCTAATCAGCCACCAAGAAACCCCTTTGAGGGTCAGGACAAGCTGCCCCTCGTCAAGACCCACTCCCGTGAGAGCAATGCTGCCGAGGCCAGTGCTGCGGGGAGGAAGGAAAGGCCAAATGGGAGAACGGACCAGCCTGTTCTCAGGGGACGACGCTGCTGGATCTCTGCGCTGCCCGCGATTGCCCATGGCTGAGACAACCAAAGCAACAGTCGGACACCACAGAAGTCGGCAGGAATTGGGCCCCACCTCCCATTTGTGCCTTCATAACTCTCTCCCTAGCCCGACTAATAAAATACCGCTTCCCTGTTAAGCTGCACTTCACAAATCAAGTAAAAGAAAGGCCTGCAGAGAACCCGTTGCGACGGGGCCACGGGAGAGCGCCCACCCCAGAGCTGGCTGCCTCCAAGTAAGGGACGTGGCTACCTTCGATCACGCTCCACCCCCCCATCCCTCACACTCCTCAACACAGAAACGAGTCTTGACAGGCCTGTCAATGACCCAGCGGGTTGTTGCCTCCGTGACAACCACGAGGACATGGGGATCCCAGTGGCACAAATTCGCCAGTAAAGAGCTTACACTGGGAAATTAACTGAAGGCGAGCGTTAAGTCAGGCTCAGCCCCCCTGATCGATACTCAGCACAATGAAGGGCTTTGGGACTGGGCCAGGACACCCCGCGGAGCACCAGCACGACAGAACAAAGGCGGATTGTTAATGCAGGAGCTTCCCAATCAGCTGGATCAATCGGCTCCAGCACCTTTGACCCCAGAGGGAGCCCTGATGCCATAATCAACTGGCAGGGGCGCCCGGGGCCAGCAGCATTACACTGCCTGGGCCCGTCCCAGCTATGGGTGGACTAGAGGCAAATGACTCCCTTACCAAGCCCCTTGGCTGCATTTTTGCTCTGTTGTGCCCCAAGTGCTCAAGAGGGACTTTAAAGCAAGGAAAGGTGGGCAAATAATTCAAGTGCAAGGCTGGGATTGCAGGAGTTTTGCCTCAAAGCCCCTTGTCATGACCACGGGCCAGTTTGATGCCTCATTTGTAACCTCACCTTGGTCTACTTAAGTTGGCATCCGTTATTGTATACGTCCTGCCTCGGCGCAGGGAAGATCTCTTCTTGGTGGGAATCTCCAGCGGCTGCTACGGTACAAGAAAAAAAGATGGTTTGCAAACAAAAAGGGGGACCCAAGGAGAAGCAGATTCATGGCTTGTGGACGGACTACTAAACAGGGTGTTTCTAACCCTGGCTCTGCTGGGCAATCTTCGCCAAGTCACTTTGCCTCTGTGCCTCAGTTTTTTCATCTGCAAAGTGGGCACAACAATAATGACTTCTCAAATGCTTTCAGATCTACCAATGGAAACTGCTATAAAGGAGCTGGGTATTCTTTTTGCTGCTTTACAGGAAACGGAAGCATGAGCATGATTAATCTTGCATGCTTCTTGACCACAGGAATAGCAAGCTTCATTGCACACAGCAATGTACGTAAAGGTGACAGTCTCAGCCTCCAAAACTACCAGTAACAGAAACGGTTGCTGGTGCTTAACAAACAGCACCCTGCTCCCAAGTGCTACTCAGACATTTGAGTGGGAGAAAACAAGCAAACAAGATGACATAAGGGCTTAAACAGCTTGAATACAAATCTTGCCTAGTTCCTTGGGTTTAGATTTATTGCTACTTGGGGACAGACCAGTCCTCCTTGATTCAGCATCTTCAAGGAAAAAGAGAGACCCACATTTCCCACCCATAGGAAGATCAGCAGCTGTTAAAGCTCACCATAAAATAGTGCCATTGCTCTAGCCATGGAAACCTGGCTTGGAAGTTCAATTTATGCTGACAACCCACCAGGGACCTCCAGCATCTGAAGCAGTGGTGCTCAGCCTGCAGTCCACAGGCCAGATCCAGGCCCTGAAGTGACTGGATCCCATCTTTTCCCCATCCCTTTCCCAAGCAGATCCCCTGCACAGCCTGGAGATAATTTTGTCTCCCTCCCCTCCCTGACAATGGCAGTCACCTTCCTCCACTCTCTCCTACCCCCAGGCCCCTATCACAGGGAAGTGGTGGCCTGCAGTGCAGCAAGGTTGCAAGTACCAGTCCACCGCTCTGAAAACAAGAGCTCCATTGATGTAAAGTACCAAATTCCTGTGACTTGCATTAAAAGAGCAATTTCAATCAGTCACAGCCTGCATTTGCCCAATGCATGGCACAACTGGAGCCCAAAAGGTCCCAGCCTCAAGTTGTTAGGTCACCTCTAATGCTGACTGACCCTCGCTCACCTGACCGATGGTGTTTCCACTTCCCCTGGTGAGAACCCATGCCATTGAACTTCCTTTCAGACAGCTGGGCTGCTGGAGAGGCAGTAGACGGGGGGTGATCTGTGCGTGGAGCGTCACCCCCAGGTTTCACAGCAGGAGTTTCATGCAAAATTAAATCATCTCATGTCTTGAAAATCCATGAAGAGGGTTAGTGAGCCACCAAAGACAGATGGGGACAGCTGAGATCACAGGTGAGCACAACTTTTATGGCACCTAAATAACCTATGACAGTGCCAAGCCATAGCTAAGGCACTAAATAAAATGCATTGCCAGTGAGATCATTAATGCCCTCTTAATTTTTAATTTGAACTCTTTACCTTCACCTTCCCCCAGTGCCGAGTCAGCTCCTTTCACTGGCACCTTAATGTCCCCCCATTTGAGAGATTGATTGGCACTCTCAGAGCACCGGGTCCAGCACCTGGGATTGTTCCCAGCCTGAACAGAACAAAGTCTAGCCGCTTGTACAGGGGAGCTGCAAGTTAGGATCTCCTGGGCTGTAGCTCAAGAGGTTTGGTCCAGTGGTTCAAAGCAGACAGCTGGGAGTCAGGACTCCCGGGTTCTGTTCTCTGAATTGGGAAAATCCAGTGTTAAAACCATGCTGACCTGCTGTGGTCTTTCTGAGGTTTGCAACAGGAAAGAATCGCTCATCATTTTTCTGTAGACAAAAGGTAAGTGAAAATTAAGAGCTGGCATTTTCTGTGAGCTGCCTTGAGTGAAAAAAATGTTGAGAACCACTGGATTAGAGCAAAGCAGTGAGGCAGAACCCCTGAGTTTAGCTCCTGATCTGGGAAAAGGAAGTGGGGCTGGGAGGCAGTGCTCTGGATAGCGAGAGGGCAGGAGGCTCACTCATTCAGAGCAATGGTTGCAAGAGGAAATTCCTGCGGGGTCTGGTGCAAGGTGGAATCTCATGGCCCCGGTTGCTCCCAGAAGACATGGGTTTCTGGAGAAACCCTGTCATATTATGGATGCACTGAGCTGTACGTTCCCCTTGGCTTGAGCGTCACGGCAGCACTCGCCCATGCTCTCCATCTAGAGCTCTGCAGTGGACCTGACTGGATATTGCACGCAAAGTGCTTTACCACAATGAAGAACGAGATGTCATCGCACACCACGCACATGATGTCAGCTCCAGAAAGGAGAAAAGAAAAAGCTGAGAGAAGAGAGACACGCTGTGCTGCTTATCACCTTCCGGACAGGTCACCAACAGCGTTTCAGCAGCCAGGGAAGAGCCCAGTTGCAGGAGCAGAGTCTCCCTCCCAGCACCACAGCAGACACACAGATCAAACAGGAGCTGTCCACATGCATGTCTAGTCAACACCTTTTTATTAAAAATTATTACAAAAAGGAACAGGTTACAATACTTACAGACAACCCCAAAATCTAGTCACTTTATACCTTTGCTTTTACAGTGTTACAGCATCCATTACATTCCAGAGTGCACTGACTGGGGGAACTGCTGTGCCAACCAGTTCAGCTGCACTGGCATCCACAGGCCACGGCGCTGCCTTCTGGGAAGGGGTGGGAGCGAGCACATGGGATGGGGTGGGGATGGTGCAAGTTACAATGCATTTGTCTTACAAAAGGCTTGAACTGAAGTAGTTTGTTGATAGCAGCCACCAGGTGCCCGGTACAGGAAAGGGATTTACAGTGGGCTTCAGCAAGATGTATGAAGCCAGGTGGAATGTGCATCTCCCTTTTGCTAGTACCTAGATGAGAGGTGTGTGACACCCTCCTGCCAACAGAGCCAAGCAACTGCATTTTAGACATTCAAGGACTTGATTTACCCCAAGACAGGCCACAGAGAAAGGTGGGGAAAGTGGAAGCTATTCATCCATTTCCACTGGCAGAAACCTGATTGAAGCCATCCTTCCTAAGGGGAAGAGGGCAGAGTAATCAGTCCTCTAGCCCTTTGGAGGGACACAGGGACACCTGGGAAGCTGGACCTGTGCCCTCTCATGGGCGGTGCAAGCCTTATCTTACTCACCCAGCTTGGGGGGCTGGATGAGAAATCATGCAACATGTGTGTCCTAAACCCCTTTCTGCACTGGAAAAACCAGGGGTGTCATCCTTCCTGGGGAAGGGGCAGGTGAAAAAAAAAGATGTGGTTTTTCATTAACAACCTGAAGGGAAAGTGAAATGGTAAAGAAAATCCTGAAGGCAAGAGCCAGCTTTGAAACCAAACACTGCTTCCGAGCCTCGCTTCTGAGCTTAGTGCAGCTTGTTTCAGTTCCGGGGGAGGCTATAGGCTTGCCTCCCCTTTCTCTGGCTCTAGAGCAATATGCTCCTGTCTACAGCTGGGTTGCCAGCTTCTCCCTGGAATCAGACCAAGCCTTGTAACATCCTGTGCTAACCTTTGACAAGGGAATGGCTCAGCAGCAATAAATACAGACTAAACTGGAAGCTTAAATTACTGTTTGCTATGGGGAGGGGAGGAGAAGCAAAGAACTATGTTCTTCATTAGGAAATGCCAAATTGTCTCCCCCACCAACCAAGCAGCCGAGAGCACAAGATCAGCATTGCTAAAAGCAAGTTACTGCCCAGTGTCTCAGGTGTGGGGGGAAAAGGATCAGAGGTCATCTGCTGACCCATTCACATCCATGCCCAACAAAACCCAGTAAGAACAAAATTCAGCAACTCAAAGTACTTGGCAAAGAAAGTAAAGTTTGCTGGGGCACAATATATTAGCAATGGGGCACACTAGTGCTGCTAACTGTGCCGTCAGGCAGGGAGCGAGGCTGGTGCCTAGCACTCCAAAGAAATGAGGGCCACTTTCTAGGGGCAACAATGCAAACTGAGAACCAGCTTCACTCTGACACTTTCCCAGTTGGAGGGAGCAGAGAGGAGGGATACAGTAGATGTAAGATGGCTGGCAGTTTGGGGAAGCTGCAGGATCACCAGGTCTGTCAGGAAGTAGTAATCCACAAACAGGCATTTACTGAATTCAAAGTAGTGAGATACTTTCCAGGGGCAGAAGCATCTTTCCCCCTCCGCGGTGGTACACAGCTCATCCTTCACATCTGCCACCCCGTGGTTTAGGAAGGGGAGCAGTTCAGTGGGATGCATTGCTGTAATGCACAGTACCACGCTGTCACCTGACCACGGACCTGCTCCACCTTCGCTGGGACCGTAGGTTAAGGCTCAAATTGGTCAGCACTGGAGGAAAAGCCCTGGGCATGTACATAGGGGTTCCTCACCCTACAGTACACCCACTGGAGTGGAGAGGCCTGGAACAAACCAAACACATGTAGGATAAGCAGCTTCCCATTCTGTTTGGGGTCATTTCACCAGTCAAGGGGATGCTATTAAGGCTATCTTCTGCCCTCCCAAAACCCAACGACACCTGGGTTCTGTTGCTGCTCCGACCTCAGTTAGGAGCAAAAAAGATTTGGCGTTGAGACAAGGACTTTCTCCCAGGCTTGGCTGATCCCCAATACAAACAAAACTAAAAAGGGGCATCATCAACATGCTACACAAAAAAAGTCGGAGCACCACGGCCTCTATTACCCAAATTGCTGCCTTAGCATCATCATTCATAACTGCATAATATTTATACCGAGATCACAGAAACATGTTTATGCAAAGGGGGACAGATAGAGAAGAGATACAACTGTGGGTATTTAAAAACCCAATTTGTGTAAACCAGTTTTAATAAAAACGTTATTTTCACCTATTGCTTTAACCTTGCTAAAGTCAGCACAAACTGCCCGCAGAAGAGATCTGTCTGCAGGGAGCCCCTGATGTTTGCATATTCAGTAACAAGCAATCCTAGCAGCATCCAGCTCTTCCTTTGAGCCCCCAGCCTCACTCCTGACGCACAAGCATGACCAAGACTCTGGCAACCTGTTGCGAAGGGGGCGGCATGAGCAGAGCGGGTCAACTGACACCGTCATACCAAGGCACCCAGAGGATGTAAAAGAAGGGGTGTTTGCCAGATATCACAAGGGCATCAATGACAGAATACAAACTGCCTCCTAACAGTGCACCCCACCTCAACAAGTGCCTCCTGCCTTGACAGCCATATGCTATACTATGGCCTCAGACCTTTCCTTGCTATCCTATCCACCTCCTGCTAATCACAAAAATGGGTTGTGTAAGAGCCAGCAGCCATGGACTCCCCTTGCTGTCTGGGGAGTGTTGGACACTTGTGGCTTTTACACCTTCCAGTTTGCTGGTCATCCATCTGAGATCCACACTGCATTTGTTAGGACGATCTGTGGAGCTACCGCCATTCAAGGAAAGCCAACCCCCTTCCCTCCTCCGAGCCAAGTCGTTCTACTTCACTGCCTTTCAGAGACAGCGTCTCCTCCCACGCTGGCGTTTTCCTTTGCAGTGGGTCTTTGCTCTAGCCCCCCTCTGGCTGACCTTATTCTCCATTTACCACCTTCTCCACAGATCACATAGCATCACCTGTTTCACAGCCTCCCTTGGTCTGCTTCCCCATCCTCCAGCTACTGTTTGCCTCAGTACTTGGAGGCAAAAGCTGTGCAACTCTCCAAATAAGTTAGAAACAATAAAAAGTGATCTACACGTCACAGAAAGGTACTGTCAGCTGTATCCAATGGGCCTCTAAAAGCTTCTCCTATGGAATAAGGAGGCTTTCTAGTTATACTACTCAAAGCTGCCTTGCTGTGCCCACAAGGCAACTACTGCCTCACAGAACATCCCTCTGGTGAAGCCGAGAGGATCAGAGAGCCACTACCTGGACATGTGAACCCTGCAAGCAGTGCCCCCATGCCCTTCCACTGTGCCAGCAGCAGTCTCTAAGTTTCATAGATACCTACAAGTGCACAGGGGAATCTGGGATATGCATGCTGCTGGGTACAGGTGAACAGTGTTACTCTGAGCATTTATTGCACTGCTTCAAAGAGGTGGAGGAGGAACAGGAGAGAGAAAGAGCACGAGTCATCGCTTCACTTTCGCATCTTCTTTGATCTTCCAGATCATCAGCTCCATGCAAGCTCTGGCATCCTCACTGGAGTCGTGCCCTTCCACTGAGAATGAAAAACAAATGCTTCAGGACACAGAAGGGACAGGCTCCCTAGCCTATGCCCCAACGCACAGACTCTGGAGTACATGCAAGCAGTTCAGTTTATACTGGACAGTAGAAAGGGGAATCGTGAGTCTGCGGACTCAGAATTCCCCGCTGTTACCCCACAAGCATCATTACAAATCATCCCCACACAGGCTGTGGCATCAAGGATGTTGCAGAGAAATGAAGCTGTGGAGTGCCAGTTCTTCTGCACTAAGTCAAGCAGATCCCTGCTGCCTGCTATGCCGGGCACCAGGTTTCACACATAGGCCTCAAGGGCTGTCTCCCGAGAAAGGTACAAACACAGCACAGGGATGGTGCTGGTCCTAGGAATTTCTGCTCTCAGACAGACCAGCAGGGACCCACCTCCGACAGAATGGAGTGTCAGACAAACTCCCCAGGTCAGCAGCAATGCCAGTTTGCTATACCTCTCAATAGTTATCACTAGCCTGAAGCCTTTCCACTTGGAAATGTCTGTGAGCAGGGACTTCAACTATGAGTTTGTACGGTAGTTACCAAAACAGAGGCCCAAATGCAGATACTACTGTCAAATATCAGGTAAAAGGAAGCATGGGTGGAGCAGAAGGGCAGAGGGATAGGTGGAAACAAAGAGACCTGGCACCTAGGTGGAATTAGCCAGGCTATCACGGCTAAGGTGGAATTAGCAAGGCTATCACGGCTATCACATCTCCCCACTCTCTGTAGTCTCACCATTGTCCTGGATGATGCGCTTGAGGTAGTCTGCCATCAGCGTCCGGAGCGCTCGTTTGTAAGGCATGCCCAGTCGGTGGGGAAAGACGACCGATGTATCCACCACTGTGCAATGGATAAACTGGAGAGAGGAAAAAATATGCGGTTGTTTGCTCTCCTCTAAGTGCTATGAATAAGGATTAAAGCAGCACTTTGTTCAGCCTTCAGCTTCTTAAGTGACATCACCACAAAGCTCCCACCAAGCCAGTTTTACAGGAGGTTACCCCTTCCCAGTACACACACACCTGCTCCCAGTTCTGTGCTTTGCAACATACCTGCCCAAAAAAAAATGCATAAATCGCTGCAAAAATTCAAAGCTGCTTAAATCCAATTTCCCTTCAGACAACAAAACTCAACCATAAGAACAGACGGGCTAGTCCACTTAGAGTTGGGCCCACCATGGTAATGATCTGACATGAAATGCAAGAGTATTTAATCTGTGGCATGCCACAACTCCATGAAAACAGATTTTGTCTCTTTGAGAGACATTGGTTTCTAAGATGTCACTGGCTCTTTGAAAGAGAATCACTGGCACTTCAAACTAAAATGAATGACCATACCCATTCGCAGAGAGAACATGGGTGGAAAGAGAGTTGTTTTGTTTTGTTTTTCCAAATCTAAGGCAATGATTTAGTCTAGTCATTTTTAGTGATCACTAGGCTACAAATAGTAGATGGGCCCTGAGAAAAGGAAGATTAGAGGAAAGATCAAGGATCCTTACAACAGTTCAACCATTACTTTCCGAAGTACATTTCACTATTGTAGTACACTGCCTCAGGGAAACTGCAATTTGGAGAACTGATGTCCCCATCTTTCCCTATAGACCAACATCCCTTACTGAACTATATTTCTCAAAGTCTTATGCATTCCCCTCTCTGACTGAATGGCAGGTGGCATCACAGGAGTCCTGGACTTCTCCCAAATTTCTGATTTCTGCGACAGCTCCAGCCTGACTGAAGACAACGATCGTCTGTAGTTAATGTTGGATGAAACAGGGTAAATAGATCTTTATGCTTCAGGTTGCAAACAAATCAACATGAAGGTAAGAGAGTTGCCTCCTAGTCGCATGCAATAATGTTCATTTGTTAGCCACAGAATGGTAGCAAGGGATTCACCCTCCAGTACTAGGCACTGCTGGAGACAGGATAATGAGTAGATAGTCAAGAGGTTCAGTCCAGCATGATCTGTCATGCTCTGGCCCAAGTTCATTTAGAACAGGACAGGCTTACATTTGCTATGCACTTGGCAGCCCTGGGATGGAGGTTAATTTGTGCAACTGGCCATAGGGGCAGTCCCATGACACAGGATGACTCAGGCAGGACTTCTGATTTGTCAGCCTCCCATCTGTCCCCTACTTCTCCTAGGTACCAGCTAATGTTGCATGACAACTTGCAACTAACTTGTTAATAGTTTCCTAGCTGAGCTATGTAAATGCTATAGAACAGCTGCAGCTTAATCGAAACAACCTGCTGCGCTCTTTGAAGTGTAAAACTGCCAAGCATTATAGATAATCTCCTCTCCAGTGCAGACTCGCCTGGCATCAGCCCAAGAAGAACGATAATTACTGATGTAGATCAGGGAGACTGAAGAAACAGGATAATATAGCTTTAAATATGACTCAAATGCTACTGCTATTTGAAGCTTGCCATAGCCATTAGCACGATGTCGTCTTTACTGCTACAGCCGTCAGAGATTATGACTTTACACTGTCTGTGCTGACCATAATGCTCTGCTATATTGCTTTTGGGTTAGTTCTCTTGGCAGCTTCTGCGATGCTAAAAGAAAATAATGACTTTAAGGGGCCAGCACAGTCATAATGTGCTGACGAAACAGTAAATAATTTTTTTATTATGATTATTAATTCCTTGAGATCCTGAAATGGAGGCTGCTATAGGAAGGCAAAGCATTTTGCAGATATTAACATGCTAATGATTCCCAGCATCCCTCTGGTTACCTCTTTATCAAATAAAGTAACATAGATAAAGAAAGTGTGAAGAATGGAACTGAATTGCAGGTTGGATGGAAGTTCAACTGCTGCCCTGCCAGACTTCCTCTGTGTCCTTGGACAAGCCAGTCTTTCTCCGTCTCCCATTTATACAATAGAGATAGCAGGGGGTGTGCAAGGCGAAATACATTAAAGACACTGGGGCATACAGACACTAGGGTAATGAGGGTCAGAGAAGGCAAGGATGTTTTGTGATATCTTTTACTGGACTAACTGTATAGCTGGTAAAAGCTGTTGGGCAAGCTTTCTAGCATCAAGTGCCCTTCTTCAGGTCAGAGAAAGGATCAGATAAAGCACCTAGAATAAATAGATTAAAATGGCTTGTTTAAAGTTACACAGCAAATCAACAGGAACCTGGAGACAAAACCCCAGAACCTTAACTTCTAGTCTTCTCCAGCCATAGACCCATTTTTGGTCAAAAAATTCACTCTTAGTTTAAAAGACAGACCCAGATGACCTCCAGCATGGTTACACTGCAGACCTCTCTATAAATAAGATGATGGTCCTCTTACATGGTTCCCACAATCTGTTTTCTCTGCTGACTACACCAAAGGCACCAAATCAGTGCCAAAGGCAATGGTAGGTTTTTTCTTTACAACGGTGACACCTTCCAAATTACACTTCACAGGAGGGACTTAGTGGCAAATGACTTTTGGAGAATACCAACAATCATTTGGCTTTGTATTCCAACTCATTAGACTACATTCCAAAATTGCCTCACGATAAAATCAACCTCAAGACAAATCCATTTGGCGGGGAATTAAAAGATATCATTTGTTACAAGCCAGGAGTCATACGAGAAGCTGCTCCTATCCCTCTTGTACCTGCTGAGCCATTCATCAACCTCCAGCTAGTTCAGACAAGGATCCAACGCAATCTTTTCACTCAAAGAAAAAAATTCCAACCTATCTCCACATTTATTTAAAAAAAAAAATAAGACAGATTAGGCATATAGTGGTAGGAAAGAAAATCAGATGAAGTTGTAAATTCAGATTAAAGGAAAGGGTGGGACAGAAAGGGTTTGTTACCTTTAGTGCAAATAAGTCACTTTCCAAACTGTGCCCTATCAAAATAGTGTCTGCACTGAACATGTTCAGTAGAACAGCCTGGACATCCCGAAGAGTAATGCTTGTGTTTGCCAGGTCCTCTTCCGTCACACCTGAAAACCTGCCATGCAAAAAATAAAAGGGCATTTTCTTCAGTAGAGAGAAAAGCCTTCCACTTAATAGACACTCCAGAGCACTTAGGGCAAGGAACGCTTTATAATATCAGAGGTCACACTGAAGACAAAGCTATTAGCAGGCAAACCCAATCGTTCGTATTTAGAGCATCAAAAGGCGGCTCGCACGCCATGTTATGTCTCCACCTATTAATGCTTCTATGTGCTGGAATATTTTAGTAGGACTGCTTCTCCATTACAATATGAACCACTGAAAGCTACACTTGAGCAGCTAGCACAGTATTTAGCAGAGCAAAAAAAGTCCTGGACTCAGAGGGAACCCTTTATGCCCTCCACACAGGAAGGCTACCAAATTTGCAGTAGAAGGTTTTTCAGGCTTCAAATTCTAATAGCCATCTATTGGCTAAAGATGTGGCAAATGCAGCTGCTGGTAAGGAAAGGCCAGGGTACCCCATTAGTACCCATTATCACTTAGCCAGCAAACCAAGAAGCAGTGCTGACAGGCTAAGGGAGGGCAGCCATAAAGACAACCTGCCCTTTTTTATTTAAAAATCTCCCCAATAAGCAAAGTGAAATAACACCTTAATGGCTCTGGCCATACTCCAGCCACCCAGGAAAAAAGCTATTCTTACCTGGTGTTGTAGTCCACCACTTTGTTGTCAGGTTTGACAAAGGTGTCATAGACCACTTTCAGGTCAGAGTTGATCACAGTTATTCTTGTCAACTCCAGCCCTTGCTTGGTGTAACACTGTCAAAACCAAACACGACAACAGAGCAGGAAAAAAGGCTTACTTCGCTGACAGGAGCATGGAATCTGAAGTCCACCTCTCAGTATTTACATGATCTCCTATATTCCTCAAGGCAGCAGAGATCTTCTGGATGCTGGCAGCAAAGCTGGCTATAAAACACTGGCACCCATTAGCCAATTTAACTGCTATTTTTCAAGGATGTTTATCACCTTAAATACTAATAGCAACTAAAAACGTCTCCAGCCATTCAGTACAAGGTTAAAACATCTGTGGCCAGCATATCAAAGCAGTCTAACAAATAATCCAATTCAAAACTAAACATGGCAGTGAAAAATTTCCACTGCGTTTGTAGGATGCATTGTCCTACAGTGTGGCCTACAGATGAGGAGCTTGACTATCTGCTTTCTAGAGCTCAGTGTAGAGGAGAGAGGGGGAAGTTAACTATTCAAAGCAGCAAGGTTGGTATTAAGACGAGTTCCACAGAAGACACCTACAATGTATAACCAACATGTTAAATAAACCTGCTGCATTGCCATCTTGAAGAGGTGTGCTTTTACTAAACAGTTACATCACAACCCTTCTCAAAGGACAGGATCAGAGAGCTCACTCACTATGACAAGAGGCCAGAATACGCCATGCCTGCTGCTGACAGGTAAGACTCCCAACAAAGAGGATGCCAAATGCTACTGAACAAGTTACTACAAACAGCTTTTCCCTGGTAGAAGCTTTCCAGGGTTTGGAGGGAAGCTATTAAGAGGAAACAAACCTCTCCTTCAGTATACTACTGTGAGGTACCCTATATCACCTGCTGCCAGTCTTACTTCATACGTGTATTCCCTGTTTGGTATTTGGACTCATGGTCCCAGACACCCACCATTTCACAGTCTAATGCAAAGATTCCTGGATAGCCATCAGTAGTAGGCAACTTCTCAAAAGTCTTCACAAAACCGTCAAGGCTCTCCTTCCGCCCATCCTGGACATGTTGCTTTGGAAAGAAAAACACAAGCACAAGTTAGACAAAAGAGTCTGCTTGATATCCCCGCACAAGGCATAAATGAGACCCACAAAATTCACTTTCTGAAGTGGTAGTCATTAAATCTCAGACTCAAATGAGATATGCTCTTTACATTGCCGACATCTAGAAATAGGATTATTGGGTAAAGGTTTCCATCAGAGTGGTATCCAGTGTCAGGGTTATAAAGCAATGAATTCAAACAGTCAGGGTGTCCACACTGTGCAATAAACTTCCTCCAGAGGTGGTGCAGTCACCTACCCTGGAGGTTTTCAAGAGGAGACTGGACAGTCACCTCACTGAGGTCACCTAACCTAGTTGTTTTCCTGCCTAGAGCTGGAAGGCTGGACCCGATTGATCTGCAAAGTCCCTTCCAGCCCCTAACAATCTATGAATCTATGAAAAACACACAAGAACACTTCTTCTAATGCAACAGTGAGGGCCCACAAGTGCCCATCTGCTTCTATATCATTGGGCACCAGCGCATTGGAGAAATGCAGGTATTCTGCAGCACCACAGAGTGCTCTATTGCTAGGAACCTGCCTAATTCGATACGGCTGCCCGCCGATTTCATGGGCAGAACACAGGGGGAAACCATCTTGCCAGGAGCCTCTACCCCGCATCCTGCCCCGGCAGGCTGCCACAGTGCCATGAGGACTAAAGTGTTCCCTCTGGGGAGCCAGCATTTTAATTTTCAGTAAGCTTTTCTTCCCCCACTTCTACCTGAGGAGTTCAGTAAGTCCCTATCTACTGCTTCAAAGGATTTTTACCAAGATAGCAAAGATGACCAGGGTCAGCCACAACTCTACACCCACCTGGAACACACTGATCAGCGCATTTAACAACACATCTCTGCCAATGCACACATCCAAGTAACACGATGCATGTTCTGGAACAGGTGCAAGCAGGGAGGGATCTCAAGTAATGCTCTCTTTCTACCCCAGAAAACTTGCACCTGCAAATTCCACACCAAACTTCTTCAAGCTGCAACTTTAAGGTTTAGATCACGGCTGTTCAATTTGTGGCCCATGGGCTGCATGCAGCCCACAAGGTGTTAACTCATGGTTTAAGATGACCACCCAGGTGCGTGTCCTCAATACTGCCCCTGCTGCTGGGGTCTCCAGGCTCCCCCTCACTCCTCTGGGTTCTACTTCATGTGGTATCACCCAAAGGCACTGGGGAGTCCATGTGGTGTGCAGTAGGATCCCCGATTCAATTCAGCGGAGATTTGGTTTGATTCAGTGGAATCGAATCAAAGGATCCTTTAATCCCGCCGAATCAAATCGGAACCCTCCAAATTAATATGGAGAGATTCAGAAAGATTCAGACATAGACACGGCTTTAAATGTTTTTTTCTACTTACCTCTAGGTAGCAGGGGCTTGTGAATGCTGCAACGCTGAGGTGCAATGGACTCAGCAGCAGACTTGAAAGTGGACCAGAAGCACTTCCAGGTCTACTGGGGAGGGTGCTGGGGAGCACCCCCGCACCTCTCCAGCTCGGCAAGTGGTGCCTCCTGGGAGCCCGGGTGCCACCTGTGGCCGATCACCGAGCCAAGTAGGTGTGGGGGTCCACTTCTGGGGTCACCACTGAGCATGTAGAGAAGCCACTCGCACTCCTGTAGGATGCTCCATGCACCCCAGCATCTCAGCGTTCATGGGCCACACCTGCTACCCCAAGGTATATAGAAAAAAACTTTTAAAGCTGTCTATGTCCGAATCACTGACTCTCCAAATCAGCACTGAATCTTCAGATCTGCATTCAACTGAATTGAATCAGAGACAGCGATCCAAATTGAATTAGTCCCCTGATTTGGGCTGAATGAGAACAGAATCGAATAGGGCCTGCTTCGCACACCCCTAGTGTGCAGCTTCCAGCTGCTCAGAAGTTGGGAGACCCCCCCCAATTCAGCTCATCCCTCAGATTTTTTCCATGTATTAATTATACTCTTGTCCCATGCATGGATAGCTACTCCACGTCCTCTCTATTATAACTGGATACGTTATGAATAACTTCAAACCTCACTGGTTAAACAAATTTGAAACGGTAATGTACAGTTGTGCAAGGAAATCAAGCAACTGCAAATAAAGTTCCCCCACTTCAAAACCAAATCATGTATGGGGGAGGAAAAAGGGACAGACACAATGACCACATGAGGCTTCACGAAGTATTCCTGCCTTCCATGCAACATCTACAACTTCTTCTGTACTTCTTTCCAATTCTTGTCTAAGTAACAATAATTTTAGTTTGAACCATAGCTCTAAGGTCAAAAAGTTTTTTAGCTCAGAATAGCTATTACAAAGTCAGCAGAAAACACCAAAATGATTACATGGGTATATCCACCCAGTTCTGCTGGCCTCGATAACTTGGTAGGCCTCTGCTTAGCTTAGCTTTCATCCTTACTTTGTCACCTTCATGCCCACAAACATGGCCCCAGTATAAGACCACTGCCATATACTTCTCTCCCCTCCTCCTCTTTGCCCCAACAAGAAATTAAATTATATCTAGTATTCGGCTGGGTGACAAGGTGTGAAAAGCTCAAAAGCTGAAGAAGGTGCATAAGTGCATGCTAATCAAAGCCAGCTGAGGTTTGATGAGCACAGCAAAGAAAACTTGCTGGTTTGCATAAAGCAAACAATTAAGATGCAGCAGTGCCCCACGTTGTAACAGATTAGGCTTTAATAATACAGGTGAATGAGACGTAATAGAAGTGTAACAATGCAGCCAGGAGCCCAGGGCAGGGCGGCTTCTGGCTGCTGCCGCACCACATAACTGCATGGCTACAAGAGCAGTTTTTTGGCTATCCCTCACTTCTCTCCCCATCCCCAGTCAGCGTCCAGGGCAGCTGCCTTGGCTGCCACACCACAGTTACGCTATTGTAATATTCTAACACCCTTTCTACTCCATTTCAAAGTAAAAGATTAAACTTGCCTTTTGCTAAAAGTACATCCACAGACATGCATCACGTTTATCTTACATGGGATGAAGCAGATGATTGCAAAGACTGGCCACTAGATAACAGCATTTTCCCTCTTCTGTCCCTAAACTATGCCTACAGTGTAACAGGAGACAGGTAACAACCTAACTGGTTTGCCAGAAGAGTTGCTAGCAAGGAAACACATGCTGGCCTCTGTATATGGCCCAAAACAGCAGTACAGAATCATGCAGAGAAATTAGGTTTCTATAAACCCATTCTCATTTCTTCCCCAAGATAGGTACTATGGGCCAGGGCTGGGATTCTATGTGTACGGCGCACGTGGGGGCTGAGGGAAGACAATCTGCCAGTTATCTAAATGAACTAAACATCTGGAAACAGCATTTTGCTCTCTCTGAAAACTAGAGCCTCAATTCCTGCATCTTGTTCCTCACATGCAAACAGCACCTATAGGTTCCAAGATCATCCCCTGCCCAAGGGCCCCTCTAGATGTTCAGGGAAAGGTGTGATAGGATCTGATGCACAGTCATGTTTCCTGCCATGCCACACATGCACTGCAGGAGACATGATGGTGGGATTCAGCATCAGGTAGTCTCATGCCTTTACTTGAATGTACCACGCACTGCCACAGCTGCAAGTCTCCTCAGCTGATAAGGATGGCACCCATGGCAACATCCCATGCACTGCTGCAGCTTGAAGTCCCATCAGCTGAGGGGGCTCCAAGGCCTGGGAGCATACCTTCTATATGTGCAAATTAAAGCTGGATAGAAACCAGCTATAAAGTTGTTGCACATCACTCTAATGTGATGGCTGGATGGACCTTTTTATAGCATGATAGTTAATTTGCATGTGTAGCTAGACTACATTCATTGCACAATTAACCAGTTAATTGCACAATACATGTGACGTATGGTTGAAGCCCAACACATGCCATTTAACATTTCTCCAAGAGGTCTTACTCCATAACACTGCCCATCACAGCAAACAAGTGTAGTGACAGTCCCTAGCAAAGACATACTGGGAGACATACTCCCCTGAAAAATGTTGCCTTTCTGGGCTTGCAGAGAAAGGAACACAGAGAGCTCCCTTTAGACTCTGTATGTGTGTGCACCCGTTTCCAAGTACTGTTTAGTAGTAGCTTAAATGCACCTTTTCAGCTTTCTCTTTATCACAGTTTTAGCACATCCCAAAAGGAGACTAAATCAGAACTTCTGTGGGGGCTTAGTCCAGGAGAGATTTCCTGGAGTAACTTTGAAGCTGTCACAAGGTAACTGTGATGCAGAATTCTCACTGATGTGATGATACAATTAAAATAATATTTCCTACCTGTTAATAAAGGTGAATAAATTGCAGATGCCTCTCTGGGAAAAGCAATTACAATGCAAACTGTGCACAAAAGGAGAGTGACAAACCATAGGGGGGAAAAGAGGGAAAATTGCCAATGAAAAGAAATCTCTCTTGATAACTTACTTTAGCAACCTGGCATCCCGGTGAACCCACAGCTCCTGAACAACAGCTATAATGAGTCTCCCATCCACCTGGCACTGACATAGTAAGAGACAAAAGTCAAACAGTGGAGACAGAAGCCTTGTCAGCTGCAGAATAAGACTGAGTTCACAATCACAGAGCTGCCTCAGACAGGCAGTGCAATGAAATACTTTCAGAATTACATGATAACGTTTCCATAACAGCTAAAAGAAAAAAAAAACCCTGAGGATTAAAGCCTCAAAGCCTACAGTATTCAAGCAACTCCCTCCCAACCGCTCTAAAACAGGCTAAACAGCAGGGTACCAGATACATTTTGGAGGCTTGTTACAATGCTGTTTAGCAAACAAGCTTGATAAACAGATGTGTGGATGATGAAGGTTTGTTGGTAATGTAAATTCACTCTGCATACAGCATATTTTCAAAGCTGAAGGGAAGATTCAAATTAGAGAGATGCCTCACTGGGACATAATTCCAATTTAACATAACTTTGCTGGGCAGGAACTGTGACTTCGTATTACTGGTACAGTGCCTAACAAAGATCCCAAACCCAGCTGGATGTCTGGGAGCTACAGACAGTATGCATCTCAACAGATACATACTTTCACCTACTGATCTGCCTTTTAATGGTTACAATCTCTGCACATAATTATAACACAGGACCCAGTTAGCACACCTTATAGACCAGAGGTGGGCAAAATGCAACCCAGGGCCCGGATGCGACTCACCAGGCTATTCTATATGGCCCGCGGAGCTCCTAAAAAATTTAGAAAATTAATATTAATCTGCCCTGGGCCACCTGTCATGTGGCCCTCGATGGCTTGCCAAAACTCAGTAAGCAGTCCTCTCCTCAAAATAATTGCACGCCCCTGCTATAGACTATGATGAGCCTAATTTTTAGAAAGGAAATTATAGTGGTTCAAGTGCCAACCACCTTGGAAACAAAACCAAGTGCAGTCACGATCACCTCACTGACAGCAAAGAGCTCAACGAGTCACTACAACTCCAGAGTGTAATCATGTTTGAAGTCACCTGACCCAATTTTTGCAAGCCCAGGAGCCAGTGACCTAACAGGATAAGTGATACAAGTGAAGATAGGAGAGGTCATGTTTTGTTTGTGTGTTTTTACCACTGCAGCAAATGGTGTTTCCTGTATGACACCACTTCCCAACACTACCTTTCGCAAACTTTAGACTACTTATTTTGTAATGTGTCACACCACCAAGTGGCAAGCTTACGTACTGCCAATTTGAAGCTGCTGCACACAGTCTTCACGAATCCCACAACCAAATAATGGCACCAAAAAATAGGTCGAAGAGTACCCGCCTCTGTAACAACCGAAGCTTGATATGGATCAGGTACCAAATGCCAAAAGCATGTTCACCAATTTGCTGCGAAGTCACAGAGGAGTCCCTACCTTTTTGCTTGCGTAACCTTCCCCAGTGATGGAGACACTCCTCTTTGCGAATGCAGTTCCCTGATGCGGAGACCATATATTCGGTACCACAGCGGCAACATATCCTGCATGAAGCTGATCAAAAAGTACAACGAAACACCTTACTGGAAAATTTGCAATTCATCCAGTTAATAAGACAAGACAAACAACAGGTTACATTTGCTCTGCCCAAAAGAAACACTTTGGTGAAATACTAGCTAATCTTCCTGAACTGTACCTGACTGAAAAAATAGGTTAAGATTGTATTAATAATCAAATTTAAAATCAAAGGGAAAAAAAAGACTGAGAACTGCTGTCACTTCAGTACAATGACCTGCACTTAGATGGTCATATGCGGTTAATGGCGCCTGAAAAGCAAGCCTATTGGCATGTGCCAAAAAGTTCAAAACCACTTTGGCAACAGGGTGCAACAGAATGCAGGTGGCGTTAGAAGCACATGCAAGTACTGTGACACTGAAGTGTCCAAAGCAGTGTTTGAAGAAAATCAGTGCAGCATTTGTAAAGCTTATTTTTGTCCTTTACAACTATAAAACAAGTTTTGTTCAAACCTTCTCTATTGCAGCTTTATCGGTTATCAAAGTGCAAACTCCAAAGTTAAAATAAATAGGGAAAAATAAGATTAGTTCTCCCATCCTGCCCTTATCATTTAAATGGGAAAATGGGCTCAAAACTTACTAAAAACTCACCTTGGGCTAAAGCCACGTTTTAACTCAAGAGGAGTATTCTTGAGAAACTTATACAGTCCTACCTACACAGGGAAGCTATTATGGAATACATTTTAAATTCACATGTTAGCTTCTCGTGTGAGCACTCGTATTACTCCTGTGTGTGGTTTGGCTTAACATTCCCAAAGTGGACTAAAAGGGCCCTATATGTTGAATACTGCAGAACAGCCATTTTCCTCAAGCCCTCTGAAACAGAAAAGGGAGTGGAAGGAAGAAAGGGATTAGACTGGGAACAAGAACTCAGGTCTCAGCTGTGGTGTTTCCTATTGCACATGCTATAGAGCAGTTTTACCACTACCTGGAAATGCTACACACTTTGGAGTGAAACCTGCCACTTTAGCAGCACATCACAAACTACACGGTATAAAAATTTGCTGGGTGTTTAAGGTAAGCGTAATGTGTATTATGTTGGTTGAATCTGGCCAGATCTCCTTTCCATTACCCCTATCTCATTAAAACGTGTATTATAAGACTGTTAATAGCTACATTCTACGAATCACATAAAAGAAAGCACATCCCAAACCAGGATGGTATGTGTGGTTTCTATTATTCATCATTAACTGAAAATGAGGCACATGCCAAAACCAAAGCAGGGAAGTTGATGGCCGTGTTTTTAGACTATTTTTCATGTTTTGACCTGAATACTTAGCTCAAAAGGACATTACCATTTAGGTGATAACTCTATGCTACATTAGCATATATAATCTTTATCTAATATGTACTTTCACACAAACCTGTTGCAACTACACATAGCCATCTGTTTTCAATGGTATGGGTTACTAACAGCCTCAAAACAAAGAGAGAGAACTGGAAATAAGACCCCAAGCTTGCATGAAGGCAGGTGACTGCTAGTGCCCTCATCTCAGAGCTTACCAAACAGAATACATGACAACAATAATACAATATAGCTGTGGTGCAGGTCACTTCAACAACCATAGTACAAATGTGAGCACAAGGTGTTAACATGAATGAGCACTTAACACACATTAGTCAGCAAATGACTGACTCCATTGAACAAGACACCTCAAGACCTACTTTTGCCCCAAAACAGTGAAGATGCAATTTTGTTTTTCACTTTGGCCAGACATTTTACTTTTAATGCACAGTACAGTAGCTTGTCCCATTTTCTTTAAATTAAAAAGTCTAATTCCTTCCAACAGGCTCTAGGTTTTGGAAAAGTCAAATAAGCAGGTCAGGAGCCAGCCTGGAGTGGGGTATACATTTCAGTTATTCCATTCCACTGTTAAAAATTATATATATAGTAGTGCCACCAAGTGACAGAACTGAAAACTGCACTTCTTCGAATCATGCTGCAGGTTTATCAGTGAGGCACCAACATCAGTTGCTAGAGTCCCTGCCCTATCTTCCACCTGACTTCAGACTAACCTGACTAGCCACCTTTCTGAGGACACTATAGAAAGTCCTCGTGTGCAGAGCAGGCCCCCCAGTACTGAAGATGTGAATATTTGTTTCCAAACTATAAAGTGAATCTCTGCTGGCCTCAAAATGAGAGAATAGCAGCCAATGATTAATTTTTAAAAAAAATCAGACTCCAGCATATGCTAACCTGAGGGGCAAGGGTGATGGTATTTAGAGATGCTCTCTCAGAGTTAAGCAACTGAGAAACAACCTTGATCATTTCTTCTAAGGGCCTGATGATAAGCCTAGAAGAGATCTATGATTGTCACTCCAGGTTGTGGCTTGATCCTAATATAAGACATATGAAACTGCTGAGAGAGTCCAAACAGCATAGATACTGTACTGAAAATATTTTCCAAGGACAAGAATGCTTAAAATCTTATAGTTCTGCAAAAATACAGAAAGTCATTTGCAGCCAGCTCCATCTTCAGTATGAAGACTGCACCTTGTTAAGGGATGAGAGTGGCTGAACATGGGATTGAGCTAACTAACCTTGCTGACTGACATACCCAGAACAACTTACAGTCAGTTGTTTTCTTCTCCTCTGCAGTGAAAACAATAGCACGGCCCGTCTTCTCTGGATGTGGCATTGGGTACCCATTTTCTTTTAACTGCTCCTCTGTCAGAAGATATTCCTTCAGTCTTCTGTACAAGGCAGATCCTAGATGCATCAAAGGACAGGCTGAAGCCACACCACCGAGGCAGCAGAAACGTTACCTGTTGTCTAGACAGTAACAGATCAGCCTGTGCTCATCAAAATGCACACCGGCAATCCCAGAGTCTTGAATCTGTTTTTCCATCTTCCAACTACTGCTCTCTAAAACATAGACTCCAACCGTGGCCACAAAGTGACTGTCCTATCAAATGGCTGTTCAGTACCTAAGCTAGTCTAAGGAAACAGGTTCAACAGCCAACATTTTCAAACTTGAGGACTTAAATACCCAGATTGAGCTTTAAAATTATTCTGAAAGTAATTTTAGGCACCTAAATCTGAAAAAACCATGACGTTGAACTATTAAGGCATTCCAAAATGAAATTCCTTATTTCATAGCATTTCACCTGGCATTTTCAGTTTTTAAATGCTTTAATAGTATATGATTAATGGACCAAGGAATATGCTTTCCACCATATCCCTTGTGAGACTCCCTACAGTGGTCTGAAATCTCACTGTCAGAGGCTTTTTCATGATATTCAGCCTAGGGGGTTTGTTCATTTCATTCCATTATGGATAGTTATAACTCCTCGTAGCTTGCTCAATAACTCCTTTGTGTTTATACTCTTCCAATACTGTTGCATCGCTCTTTGATGTGGTTTATCTGAGCTATACAACTCCTTTTATGCTTTCCTTACATGTCAATCCCTCCACTCCTTAGTAGTTTGAGTCTCTTCTCTGATCTCCCAACAATCTGCCTACCTCTTTCAGCAATCGAGGTGCCCACAACCAATTCGACCCAACAATAATGCCTGTGGCACAATCCTTTGTATACAATGTGACCTTTTAGTAAAAAGCTGGTAAATCTGAAAGCAGTTCCTACAGAACAGATGGCAATATAGTTACGTTGACTATTGCCCCTTAAGCATATGGAGCCACAGTAGCCCTGTATAAAGCAAACCTTCTGGGGCAAGAAAGGAAAAGCAACTCCAAAGGCAGAAAACTGCAGATCAGGGATACAGGGCATCTGAAAATACAAACATACTAGGAGTTTTATGACTGCTTCTTGATGATGAATTAAAAAGATAATCACCACATTCACAGTCTACCTTTGAGATAGAAAATAAGGGCAAGTACAGTGCACAACACCCAGAGGTTGATACCAAACTTGCCACGTTAGTGAATATGCCTACAACACTCCTACGTAGAATGTGTACAGGTGGTAAGTGATAAGGTACAATGCTTAGATGGAAAATGGAAATTGTGTTGCCTCAAGGTTCAGCAAGATGTCCTTCCTTAATCCCTCTCTGCTGTTTATGCAGCTCTGACTTGTGAGGTAGGGAGCTACTGAAACAGATACTTACCTGTTAAATCCTCTGCCCGCAAGCTCCCCGACCGATTTAGCGTAAAGCTGGTCTTAGCAGCAAGTTTCCCTCCTAGTACGGCTTCGTGGGACACCACTTTCTTGTTACTTGCCTCTGCAGTGAGGATGAAAGAAGAGAAGAGAAACAGAAATAGAAAAGGTCAAACACAAAGCTGCCACTTTTCTAGAGTAAGAGAAGTTATTTCCGGTGTTTGGACACTGCACACAGATGGACGCTTGGGTCCAAATAGTTTGGAAAGCTACAAAAAGGAGGGCTGAATTCAACTCTTTCAATTTTCTCTCTGTTCCAGAGACAATGTGTTTGGTGCTTTCAAAGCCAAGTTGTCTATGGCACATCCTGATCTGCAAAAGGAAACCTGCTGTCTATACTGACAGCCAGCTGTGGTTTTCCCAGGGGCAAGCCAGGATGTCTATGCAGTTCATTCCCATTAACTAGGGATGCATGCTGCTGTGCACCATTGTGGACAAAGCAGGAGGGCACATGCTGGATAGTAAAAAACTCTGCTTGTGCACTCACACAAGATACTACGGACTGCAGATACCCAGCTGAGAGGAAAGGAGGAAAGTTGTGAGAGGGAACATGGAACAGGGAGGGGTACAACCATTTTGGTCACATGGCATCAGCATCTGGAGGAATCTCCCCATGAGCAGAAGGGGAACAATTCATTGAAGAAAGCCGTCTACTGCAGCATGGTTGACAGGAAGGCCAGCCTGTTTTCTGGAAAATTACTGAGCATAGCAGGAAACAGGGGAAAGAAGGAAAAGTCACCCCTGTACTGTTTCAAAGAATAACACCACTGTGACATCCCCAAGGCCAACCAGTAGGCCCAAGACAGGACCCACTGCACTGCATGCAGCTCTGCTGGTAAATCCCTACAAGCCAGACTTCCATATCAAATCTTTCATCAAACTTAAAAAAAAAAAACTTCAGCACCATGGAATACGCACAGCACATTATCTAATGGTGGACAGGTGCTTTTTACTAATCATTAACTGGCAGGTCTCCAAAGGCCAGCCTCCCCGAGTTCAGGCCTTCTGACTAATGGTAGGAAAGGTAATGAAGACAGAGGAGGAAAAGGAAAGAGATCAGAAAAAAATTCACAAGAACAGCATAAATTGATTGTTTAATGTACCCTCTCGAGAGCCAATAATGAAATGTCTTAACCCTCTTCTTTTCTCTCTTGAAGCTTAATGTGTGTAACAGATTTCTGTGGTGATGGACGAGTCTATCACTTTGAAGGCATCATGTGAAAGTTACTCCATTAGCAGGGCTTTTCATTTTAAAGAACCTGTGCTAAAAAAATCCATGTGGCATTATCTCCATTTAGGTACCGACAGCCAACAAAGCATTGCTGGACTTTCCTCTTGAGGAGGTCTATTAAAGCTTGCAAGGCTAAAAAGCTAACCGAAGCGGTCTGCCTTTCAGCATAATGCATCTGAGAAATGAGTCTGGCTTTTCAACGGGTTTCACTCTCCTGCTGCTAATCCAAGCTTGGCTTTAGATTCTTAAACCACAAATGCAATACGTACTGTTTACGCTAGATGGGGAATTGGGTGCTAGGCTTCTGAGCTTCTTTAACGTATTCACTGCTACATTCAGGTAGATGTTCCGACTGGTACTGCGCTCATAAGCCACCTTCTCCTCGGACAGAGCCTGCAAATAACGTAGTTTATCATGACCTATGCCATTCATGATTTTGCTTTTCGATAAAATGGGAGTCTCACTGCTCTTAAATCTAGATGGCAGGGTAGAGATGCACCTTATAAACTAAGATACAGAGAGAGCAGAAGCTTTTATGAATTCAAGCTCTCTTCATCAGATGCATGAACATCTGATGAAGTGAACTTGAGGTTATGAAAGCTTCTGCTCTGTATTTTTGGCAGAGGCAGAGGCAATCTGTAAGATGATCTCTGCTTGACTTCAGATTAGCATGGTTAACTACTGCTCTCTAAAACAGAATCCAACTGTGGACACAAAGTGACTGTCCTATCAAATGGCTTCAGAGGAGCTCAGAAATAAATACACTTACATAAGGGGAAAAGATTGCTGATCTGGAACTAGCCCTGGGCCCTCCTTGCACTTGAAAGGAAGTAGCACCCAATCAGATCATGCAATAGATGCATTTTGAACCCCAAAGCACTGAAGCCTTTTCATCTGAAACTGCCTCCTTGACAGTTGGATTCATAAAGCACGGCCCCTCTAAGAGAAAGCAGCCTGCTTCTGGAGTGCCAAGTACAAAGGGTATTAAAAATAACAGATGAAAAGGGAGGCATTCCAGAATGGAAAAGGAGGATGAAGGAACCCCTCGCAGGCTTTTACTTTGAAGGCACCAGCTTGGCCTTGGATGCAACAGGAGCATCTCAAACAGGGAGTAAGGAAAGGGAGACAGACAGCATGAGAAAAATTGTTCCCAAGTTCATCTGGTACAAAACTAATGGAGTACATATTGTCTAGAGTTTTCCTGTGTAACAAGCACTGAAAGGAACCCGCAGGGAATCATGCTGTGCTGTCCCTATTTAAAAAGAGGCTCCTTAAAATCCATGCACTTCCCCTTGACTTATAGGCTTTACTGACTCTGCCTGCATCACACTGCTCTACACTGACCAGCTAATGTTCCAGCAGGTGTTTCCCAACATGCTCTAGGATCCGCATAAAGCTTGGGGTGAATGTCTAGAAACTTTTTAAAAACAGACTGCTTTTTTCCTAAAATGGGTTAAGGTACCTGGAAAGAATTTCAATAGAAATGTGCTCAGGCATCTCAAGAGGAAGAAACTTCCATGATATTATAATCTTTTCCATTTCCTACAACTCTTGCATTATTTAACATACTTCACTCCTCTATATATGATATTTTGGCAGCAGATGAGAAAGGGAGTACAACCAGAAAATATAACAATCTCAAAGGATAATGATTCATGGGGAGAACCAGATTCCCCAATTCAAGTTTGGCTCTTGCTTTGAAGTGTCAATACAGACCTTGTCAAACGCCTCCTGTGCAGAAGAGCAGAACTTCAGGCACTCGTCAATGAAGAGATTGAGATACCTTTGGCGAATGTTGGTTGGGACTTTGGCACCAAACTCTGTGGGAATAACTGGCCTCTTTAAGGTAGTGCTCTACAGAGAAAAAGAAAGGGAGAAAAGGTTCAGAAAGGATTGAGAAATAAATTGCTTTGAGTAGCTCATGTTTCTCAGGTGTTATTAATAGCATCATGACTTCCTTTCTGAAAAAACTGATCAAACACTGACTTAACGTGCGGCATTTTCAATCCCCAAAATAACACTTGCAACTGTTTTGCTCCCTCTCAGCAGTCTTACTATTCTAAGAAGCTGGTGCTTTTAGGGCTTTTAGGATGTTTTGTTACAACTGAAGAATCAGGCCTTACGGTTACACACTGCAGCCAATTAGTCTCAGTGATGTTAGATGTAAAGCTAGTTTGTCTTCAAAGTAAAACACCCCATATCATGAAAACTATGGCACTTACATTAAAAGTCAAGGTTACTGTGGTGCCAAGATTTACCCTTTGTATAGGAGATAAGATTGCATGACACCAAATAAAAAACCAATAGCTCAGTCACGCACATTTTCGATACTCCATCTGGAAAGAAGGGGAAAAAAAAAAGGAGGATGGCAAACACTAAGTGGTTGTGGTAAGCCTGACTGAAGCTCTGTATTTATAATTTGGGGTTTTAATAAATGTAATGACTTCACTGAACTCCAATATTGTGATTTCCTTTGGGTCAATGACAGTTTTGCATTTCTAATCTTAAATAAACTGATGCTCAATTTCTCCTTAAAATTTTCTGAATAGGTATTTGCCAACCAAAACCAATACAAAAGCCTGTGCACGTTATCTTAAGGTATTACTAATTAGTTGCCTTTTATATGCCAGCTTGTGTTACAAATAACATGGTTTAAGTCTCTGTCCCTACCACCCAATTTTTATTTTTTTTTTTAACTTGTTTTATCATTTTGTCAGTCTCTGTTGAAGAGACATTCAGGAACATAACACCCCAGATGGTGCCTGTTAGGACCAAGAGAAACTGCAGAGGAAGAGATTCATAGCAATGTCAGTTCTAATGAGTACGAGGGCATATGTTTTGCAATGCCATCGGTCCCATCTTGATAGGCAAAAAGGATGCTTTCCTTAACTGTATTGGTTCAATCGAGTTTTCTTAACACAGCTGAAACCTCTTCTAGATACAGTGCAGGTAAAGGCTTCATTTAGGCAGGAATATTTTCCCAATATAATCTAGAACAGGGTTCAGCAATCTACAGTCTGTGGGTCAAATCTGGCATGCTAAGCAATTTAATTCAGTCCACAAAGCCAGGGCATCAGCAGTAATCTGGGAGCATCAGCTGCGTCATACGTGTTGGCCAGGCTTTAGACTGAGCTTGGTTAATGTGCCTTTTCTTAATTTAGCTTAATATTGCATGGAAAGGGGTTAAGCTAAACCAGACACTAGCTACTTTATTCCAGAATAAACATATCCACTCATACAGCTATGCCACTATGCCCATGTCAGCTTAAATTTCATGTTAGATAACACCAACAGCTGTCTTAGGTAGAAAACCTTATTACCTTCAGCTACCACTATTGAAAAACACATTTTTGTCTATCATCAGAGGCCTACAGTACATGCAGCACTATTCAAACACTGAGAATGACAAGGCGCAAATAGCTACAGATCTACAAAAACAACCCAAGCAAAGTCCAGGCACCAGAGGATAGATCACAGTTGGAAAAGATCTGCAATACATTTTAGCCTTATGATCTGGTGGCAGATACACGCAGGTGGTTTGCTAAAGGTTACTTTTTAGGTCAGAAAGCATGTTTGCTCTAAATACTGCTCCTAGCTAACTGATCAGATGCATATATGGAAGCACTTGTAGGTTTACACATGACAAAGCAGAGTGTCACACAAATCTCACTATTCTGGGAGCAAAAATCTTGCAGTGACGCACAATTACATGTAATCAAACCAACACGGAATGAATGGAAAGACCAGGCTGTGGAGATTGATATATTATGCAAGGGTTTGTCTTACCTGTAGAGAAGGAACATGAGCTATCCTTTTTGGTTTGTTAGTGCTACTGGTCTTAGATGCCATCCCAGCTAGTGTACGGGCCTTCAGAGCAAGAACAGAAGTCTCAGAGTTGTTGGGAAGTGGAACGCAGCCAACTGGAGTAATTTTCTTACATGCAAGAGCTAAGAAAAACAAAAAATATATTTATGTAGAAATTCTACCTTACAGCTAATTTTTGGTTTCAAAAGGAGCATACAGAATTATGAAACTGTGTGGCAAACAGGGATACAGGGATGACAGCAGGTTTAATTCCTTTGCCTTCTCTGCCAAGCCAAAGTAGAAGAGATGCTTGCAAGATCTGTTAAGTTAGGTGGCATGACCAACTTCTGCACCGATAATAACGATGCAAGTTTCTGTTGCTATGTGCTATTATTTGTCTTTGACCTGGGTGCACGTAAGGCTTTTGCACACAGAGTTAATGAAAAAATAATCTCATGTGTGGACACACTTATCCTGGAAAAGTGTTTGAATATGGAGCTACTCAGGAACTTGAAATTTAGTTACAATTATGAATGTGATGCATTTACAAGCCCTGTGTGTTACAGTCCTTGGCTTCAGTGCAAAAAAAAAAGGAGGCAGAAGTTAAAACCTACTGCACACTCCCACCCATGGCAATAGGTATAACAACTCTTGCATTTTTCTTCTTCTACATTGCTTAAGATCATAAGGCCACTTATTTAATAAAGAATGTGATGGTGATGATGTAGAAAGAGAAGTTAAGAATGTCAGAGCAACTAAGCCCTGATGGCATCAAAAGATGGTCTAAAAATTTTTAGGTAGACTCATTCATTACCTGACCAGAAAAGGTTTTGAGCTGTTAATAGAAGTGACTGTCTCTTGAAACAATTTCTTCTGTGGTACAGAAAGAAGAGAGATACTAAGGGGCTAAACTAGTGAGTCACCAGTGGCCCAGTACAACTAGATACAAGAAAAGCCATTAAAAAAAATCCACCGCTTCACTAAACCTCCAAGATAAAAAAGGAAAAGAGAACACAAGCACCTGCAATACAAATACTGGTGGCAAAAGCCAGCTCAAGCTTTGGGTAGAACTTTGGGCTCACTAAAGCCAGTGACAAAACTCCTATTATATCGTAGTGGGGCCATACTTCATTTCCTTAAAATTCAGAGTAACCACTAAGCAAATTTCACCTTAAGACTTATTTGTGCAATGGCTGTTACAAATGCACACCAAGTTGGTTGGTGCTGGTGTTCTTATTATTCTTGCAAAAAATAATATTTGGGGAGGGGGTCCCCCAGAGACGTCCCTTCCAGAAAGCACACCTGCAAAAATAGTCTGCCTTTCTACTATCTATAACTTAAGGCAACTTTCCTTCCTTTAAAACATTCTCAAATCATGTTCCTTCAGCTTGTGCAGATGGCTCTCTCCACATGCTGAAGGGCAGATTTGGTACGTGTAGAAGGTAAAACAGAAGTCTAAGTTCATGCTTCCACTGGACTCATATATGCCAAGCAGCTCTCAATTTCAGTGAAAAAAATTAAAACAGAAATAAAGTAGAAGATGATAAAGTATGCAACTTCCTCTGCATAACCACTTGCTCAAACTTTAATTTTATGAACACTAGTTTGTTCAGGATGGTAATGTGCCTGTAAAATAAAAAGCTAACAAATGCAATTTCAAATAAGTATTACTAAGAAAAAAATTAAAAAGAAAGTCTCAACATTCCCTAAAAAAAACAAATTAGGGAAACACTCGGAAACAGCATAGCTACACTACCAAGGTTGTTAAATCGGATATAAATTCAACTTGATAACACAAGTCTCTGGGTGAAAGTGCTAGAGCAAAAAAACCAACCATGTTTATCCACCCCATACCACCTTCCATTTATCTATTTTTCATTTCTTAATGGCTGTAAGCATTTCAGAATGACAGAAACATGAGAAACAATAAACGGAAAAGAAAGCAATTAGTGAAAAGATTCACGTGTCAGTGGCTATGAAAGAGAAGGGAGTAGATGGAACTGTAAATTGCTTGGAGCTGTGGCTTGCTAACCAGTTTTATAAAAAAATCCCCCAAAAACCCTGGCAGGTGCCATGCTCAGTGGAGCTCTGGAAGGCTGTGTTGAAGTCTCATATGAGACTTAAACTAGGAACCTCACCAAGCACAAAAACCAATGAACATATAATACACGTTTTAATCCAAAGAACTGCAACAAGAGAAGTTTCAGAGGGAACCAAGAGATCAGTGTGATGACAAATCTCAATAAAAATGCATCAGGGCCTAACTAAGAAAACAGTGGAAGA
The DNA here is from genome assembly GCA_030014935.1 of Caiman crocodilus. Classification (NCBI taxonomy): domain Eukaryota; kingdom Metazoa; phylum Chordata; order Crocodylia; family Alligatoridae; genus Caiman; species Caiman crocodilus. Next base: position 1,275,245 of record JAGPOW010001614.1, read on the forward strand.
GACAGAATACAAACAGCTATTCAACACAGCTATAAAATCCACTTCTCTTCTAACATTACCAATCCTAGATACAAAGGGTGTAGGTTGAACCCTGAAGGAAAAGATGCAACTAAATTATGGCTGTTAAGAACACTTGTACCTTCTAGTACTTAAAATTCAAGATTCAAGTCTCTCCTCCATATTTATGCTTTGGAAGATGTTTTTGCCCCAGGCCATTGTATAAGAATGATGGAATACTTAAAGGAAAAAGTCACACAAGACAGGACTAGCTGCATTCAGAATTTTGTCAGGTTTTCAGATGATCTGCATTCCTGTCCAGCAAGCTCAGATCAGCCACACATTTCTTTAGAGTGAGGGAAGGTTTGGCTTGAACTCTGTAAGAAGCTTAATACATTTCTCCCCCAGTTTATTTTTTTTTCAGTATCCATGTGTAAGCTCAGACACAAAATTTTGAGTCTTAACTTGGGTGCAGAATGGAGATTTGAGAACTGTTCCTCTCCCACAAAAAGAATGGCAACTTTTATTTTTGGACATTAGGGCTGAGCAACATGGCATGGATTCAGGGAACACATTTTGCATTTTGTTTTGGAAAAAAACTTGTGAGCCTCTCTAGAGATGTTCTCATTTTCAGGGAACAGTGGCATCTTTTAAGCTAGGGAAAACTTGCAATATCCCTAATCGTTGGCCCAATGCACACAGTTTTGAACTTGCTAATGCTATCTCACATGGAAAACCATGCGTGAGTCTTGTATTTTCACTCTAAAATGCCAGGAACTGCTATTCTTCCTAAAATGCATCTAAAAAAGCAGTCCCATTTTAACGAGAGGAAGTGAAATGATGGAAGCCAGTAATAAAGCTAGGAACTTACTCTGTTTTGCTGCTGTGGTAAGGGCTGCATTTGGCACGTGAGCAATCCTCCTCTTTTCTCCTGGCAAAGAAAGAGAGGCCTTTTGAACTACCACAGCCAGCTGTGCTGCCTGCTGCTGTGCCAGCTGAATCCTCTGGTAACAAACCTCCTGGGCAGTCGGTGGGCGGTATGGCCGGATTACGGGCTTGCTTGTGACATCTGCCTGTACAGACACAAAGGATTCTAAAACCACCATATTTGCTTGCTAATGCCCAGTCCTTTTCTCTTCACACACAACTGAGAGAAGCAGAAAGCTTTTACCATGCTAGGTCACTGGATTTACTTAACTGAGAGGTTTGCTTGGGTTCGCTGATGGAAATAGAGGTGATGTGGAAATGCTGGTCTTCCAGATCACACCCAGTGAATACAACTCCCTCTGGTTTTAGGCTCGATTTACATCTCAAGCCTTATGAGTGTATAACAAAGTTATATAGGCATTTTCTTGCATGTGAATTTGGTGTGTAGGGGAGCAGTCTGAACTGACAACAAATCAAATGCAGAAAGTTGTAGCAGTAGAAAAGTCCCATACTCAACTTTCTTCAACATGTCATATTGGGATCACCTCAAATTTTACTCAGAATGGAGAAGAGGCTTTGTGCCCATTCAATAGTTGGGCTTTCTTTAAGACAGTGGAGGGCAGGCCACATGGGGAGTTTTGCTGAGCTGCTCTGGGCTAGATCAGCACACCCCACCCTGCTCATGCAACAGCTCATCAAAACTCCCGTATGGGATGGGGCTGTGGGAGGGCAGGGAGCAGCCTTCAGGAGCAGAACAGGTGGATGAGGCTGGGATCACAGGGTGGGGTTGTAGGAAGGGGAAACTGCAGGGCCGGGGCCCAGAGCAGAGGCGCAATCCACTGCCCCATGCCCCTGTGACAGGTGCCTACTCCACAGGCAGGGGCATGCAGGGAGAAGATCATGGCTTTGCCCCAGCTCCATGCTGTCACTGCCCCAAAATCCCAGGGTCTCCCTGGTCCTGCCCACCCATCTCACTCCCAGACACTGCTCCCCACTGGCCCACAGCTCCATCCCAGCCACCCAGCCAAGCAACCTCCTTGCCTGGTCTCCCTGGAGACTCTGGGATCATGGGGTGGTAACAGCAAGGGGCCTAGGGCCACACATCCCTGCCCACAGAACCAGGACTCTGCCCTGACCCTGAGTTGTCTTGCCCCACAATCCTGGGGTCTCACTGGAGACTTGCCAGGAGCCGCACAGGCAGGGCACGCAGCCAGGTGAATGGGATGGGGAGGGGAGCTGTGTCCAGGGTTGAAGGGAGATCTTGGAGCAGTAACACCATGGGTCCAGGGTCAGGGCAGAGCTGTAATCAGCTCTTGGCACATTCCTGCCTGCAGAAGCTGTGCCCATCACAAAGGCATGTGAGCAGCAGACTGCAGCTCTGCCCCAGGCCCTGCACCATCAATAGTCTGAGATCCCGGGGTCTCCCTGGCCTTGCCTGCCTGCCTCGCTCCTGGATACTGCTCCCTGCTGACCCACAGCCCCATCTCACCCACCTGGCTGTGCACCATGCCTAAGCAGGAACTGACCCCAGCAACGAGTGTGGGGTGGACAGGCTGGGGTACCCAGGCAGCAGACAGAAGGAGCCGTCACTACTGGGGCTGCTGAGAAATAGTCTGGCCTGCACGCCAGCCTGCTGAGCACCGGAGGGGGCCAGGCAGAACCAAGGGACTGGTCAAAATCCCTCAGCAGGCGAAATCTAGCCTGTGAGCCATATTTTGCTCACCTCTACTCTCAGACTCCAAACCAGGGAACAAAAAAGCATCGACTATATTACTAATTTCTGTAAAATGGCTGCTTATCTTCTGCAAACTACTTGAGGCTAAACAATCATTAGACAGTAACTCTAGATTATTACCAACCAGCTGGGGGGGGGGGGGGGCGGGCTGTTTTATCATCAATTCCTTGAAACAAAAATTCTGCTTTATATAAAACACATGACACCCAGACTGAAAGCGGCCTAGTTTCCTTCGA
>JAGPOW010001614.1:1282801-1330752 GCA_030014935.1 Caiman crocodilus
TTTTTTTTTTTTTTTGTAAATATAATGGAAACTATAATGATACCCCTTCATAAACCCATCATGCACTCACACTAGGAATACTGTCCCCAGTTCTGGTCTCCACATCACAAAAAGGATATAGAAGAACCAGAGAAGGTTCAGAGAAGGGCAACAAGGATGATGGAGGGACTTCCACTTGGAGAGGCTAAAGAGGCTAGACCTATTCAGTTTATAAGAGACACTTGAGAGGGGGCATCATAAGGGCTTACAAAAAAATAAGTGGCCAAGAGAGAGTAAATAGGGATTTATTATGTACTCTCTCTCTCCCAACACAAGAACCAGGGGTCACAAAATGCAAGTAGTAGGTTTTAAGTTTAAAACTAACAAAAGGAAGTTCTTGTTCACACAGCGTGTCATTAAACTGTGGAACCTACTGCCACCAGATGTTGTATAAGCTGACAGTAGTTTATCCATATTCAAAAAGGGTTTGGACAAATTCTTGGGTGAAAGGGGCATCAGTAGCTATTGAGCATAGGAGTTAGGGACACAGCTTCTGCATTAGAACTTCCTAGGCCTTAAATGCTGGAGGCTGCAAGTGGAAGAGGAACAGCAGAAAAATAACCCTCATACCCAATTCACTCTCTCCTTTGGCATCTACACTCTGCCACTATGTAACACCGGATATGGGGCACGATGGAGCTGTGGTCTAGCCCAGGAAAATGGCAATTCTAATGTTCTTATACACTCCAGCTTATTTATAGCAAGTCACTCATGGAGCTCTGGGTTCTGCTTTCATGACCTAGTTGAACTCATATCAGAAGGTAAAGGAGGAATTTTGTTCATCTCTGGCCCACAGGTTGTCACAGGATTATTGCCCTCAGCATGCATTCTAGTTTCTTTTCCAGTTCAGGTTTATATATTCATCAATGCAGCTTCCATTACCTCCTAAATTTCATTCTTCTTGCCTTTGGTACAATGTCTAGTAGCTCCCCCTTCCATACAGAATTTGTACTACTCATAGAGCTGGATATGGCAATCCTTACACAGAAATTGCAATAACAGTTGAAACTGGCATAAAAGTTAGCTTTAAGAGGTTAGCAAAGATCATATCTTTCAAAGCGTTAGCAAGATCATATCCTTTCAAAGCGTTAGCAAGATCATATCTGACTATTAGAGGTGCACCGATCCATCAGCCCATGTCGTATTAGCACCGATTAATGTCTGTTTTCCATTTTTGGCAATCGGCTTTTTTTGGACTGATATGGCCAATAACGTCACTGATAAATGCCGCGTGCACAGGCAGAACCACAGCACACTCGGGGCCAGGAGTGCCCCCCAGCAGTTTGAAGAGCAGCGTCCAGCTGGTAAGTCTGTGGGGGGAGGGGCAGGGTGGGGGGCAAATGGAGGCCCCTGCAGTGAGGGAGGGAGAGGGACTGGGGCTTGGGCAGGTGCTGCCAAGCCAAGGCAGGAAAGGGCAGAGCCACAAGCATATTATCCAGGGAGCATGGGGGGAGTGGCTGTAGCCGTACTCCCAGCACTGCTACCACCTACCCCAAGCACAGCTCCACCCCAACCCTGACTCTCTCACCACAAAGAGTCCAGTGCTGCCCCTGGCCCCAGCCCGCAGTGGCAGCCCATCCTCCCCCCGCACACAGATGTGGGGAGCACACACCCCTGATGCCTCCACCAGAGGTACACATAGCGGCAAGAGCCACACACACACCCTCCCCCCACGAGCTGTCGACTCTGTCCCCTACCACACTCCAGCTGGACAGTGCCTGCCCCTGCCCCAGCCCTACTCCCTCCCTCACCACGGGGACCTCGATATACCTGGCCCATGCCCTTTCCCTCCCACATGCCCCTTTCCCCCAACAGACTTACCAGCAGGACACTGCTTGCCAAGCTCCAGGATTGCATATCGGTAATCGGATCAGTATTGACCGATGTGGCTCGTTAGTAATCAGCCACTGGTACTGGCCCCCCAAAATATCTTTACCAGTGCACCCCTACTGAGTATCTAACTGAATACTGGTCAAGGATCAGCATTACAGGCGAGAGAGCTACCCAGGTGAGAGGTCAAGGTCCTGGGTCTCTCCTATATAGGCAACTCCAGCCTACAGAGGGTTTAAGGCAAGGTGGCACTACCTTACGTATTTTTTTCCATTTGGTCTTCCACTCACTTTCTATAAGAGCCAGCCATACCAGTCTAGACACCAACATGCCATTGCCTTCCAATCTGCTGCTTGAATACACTCTGCCACGCTGAGCTCTGGACTGTCCTGTATAGAAGCCTGCCTGAATTGCCTCACAAAGACTCTGGAAATTCCCCATGAAGCTGTTGCTGTTCCCCACCACCTTTGGTTTAGTATAGAAAGAGAGTAATAGCAGAGAATCACTCTAATCCAAATTAAATATCGGTGCAATGAGAATGATGCTACTCAACTAAACTCAGCTACAAATGTGCTCATGTGTTAGTCAAAACTTCAAATGGCTGGATGATTTAATCTTTTTTGGTGGATAGGAGAGATTTCCCCCTCTTTTCCCTCTTCAGCTAGATAACAAGAGCAGATTAGTATTACATTAAGAAGCAAACAGATTTGACATTTAGATTTGAGGAAAGAGGAACAACTGACCAGCTTTGAATTCAGGACAAGAGTTACCTGCTTCCCTAGTCTTCCCTTGTCTTCTGTTTTCACATCTGTGGATTCATTAAAAATCCTGAGGCACTCTTCCATGGGGTCAGAATCATAATCCAAGTCTCGCTCCAGGATGGAATAATCAATATCATCAGAAGTCGAAGAGGAAGACGACCTTGACAGCTTGGGACACTTAACATTCTTTGTCCCTTCGTCACCACTCTGAGAGCCAAAGCTACAGTCATCTACATCAGAGTCCGAGCTCACATTAGGACAGGTGGCCACCCCCCGTTTTCGCTTCTTGTCATCTTCCTCCCCACTCTCATCTCCAAATAGGTCAACATGACTCAGTGTCCCCTGCTTTGGTTTCTTCTTGGAGTTCCTAACTTCTCCAGAGCTCCCCTTCTCTTTCAGTTTCTCAGATGAAGTTTTGCCCCCTTTGTGTTTGCCACTAGATGTTTGTTTGCCGTTCTTCAAATTGGCTGATTTTACCTTGGAGTCCTTCTTCCCACTTCCCAACTTCTCTGTGCTTGAACTTTTGTTGAGGCCTTCCTTCTTGCTTTTTCCCAAACTAGCCAAACAGCCGGTGGACTTTGACTTCTCTTTCTTAGCTACCTTTTCCAATTTTTTTTCGGGTTTTTTCAAATTCCCATCAGTTTTAGCTTTGATACTTTTCTCTTCACTTTTAGTTTTTATTGTTTCTTCTTTCTTGACTATTCTCTCCTTCTCAGTGTTTTTACTTTTGTCTTTCTTACCTACCTCCTTCTGGCTGGAAGGCTTATTGAAATCTGTTTTTTTCTTTCTCGTTTTGTCTTTGGATATCTCCTTGTTTTTGTCCTGAACGTTCTGTTCTTTTGTGCCAGACTCAGCCTTCACCACTTTTGTAGTCTTTTCTGACAACTGTTTAACCAGATTTTTCTTTGACCTTTCAATATCGTCCATGTCATACTGCACAGCCATTTCTTTCATCTCCCGGGAACTTAGGTCTTCCAGTTTGGTACTCTTCTCTTTGCTGGATAAGTCATCATTTGATTTGCTTTCAGAACTGACTTTAGTTTGTGAACGACTAGAGGTTGGCCGATATTCCAAGTCAGCATCATCTTCAGAGTCAGAAAACCTGGCATCTGTTTCATAGTCATCAGATACATTACAAAACTTCTTGCAGGAAGGAGAATAAGATTCTTCATGATTAGAGATCCTACTTCTTTTGGTCCCCTTCTGTTCCTTTGTGCTGGCTTTGCTCAAAAGTCTCGCTGAGTAATTTGAAAGAGGGTCATATTCCAAGTCTGTACTAGGCTTAGAGTCATCAATCACATACTTATTGTTAGGAACAGCATTATTATATTTTTTAGTCTGAGCTACAGCCTTGGGAACATATTCCAGTGAGCTACCTTTGGATTTTGTCGTATCCAAGGTGTATTTACTTGATCGACAAGGAGCACTCAAAGGGGTAGGGTTGTAGTCCGTGTTATTATTCAAATTATAGCTACCTGGGTTATACTCTAAGGAGGTAAAGGAATCTGTTTTTGTCACAGCAGATGACACTGGTGTTTGGGGAATAAGCGAAGAGGCCTCAGATGTGCTGTATTCTTTTGTTGTCTCTAGTAGTTCCTCATACTTTTTCTGTTCTCTCTCAACTTCATTTTTGACCGCCTCAATGGCCTTGTTAACCAGCTCCAACTGCAGAATGCTAGGGGTAGATTCTGTAATGTCACTCAAAGCACCATTCTCTCCCTGGGTCAAAGGTTTAGGAAGCTCGGGATTATATGGATCATAACCACGCTCTGTAAGGGAAGGGAAGGAGAAAAGTATTTTAGATCTAACAATTTTTAAAGTAATACGATTCAGAGATAATAAAATACATATTTAGTAAAATAAATCAAATGAAGTCATTTTAATCAGAAAACAGCTTTGGACACAACAAAAATATGATCTAGTCAAATACAGGTAATAGTTTAGTTCGAGGTGAACAATTATTTCAGTTGGCAGGCTACGTAGGCAGTTTTGGAGAGCTGTCTCAAGCCAGTTAGCACCCCCACTCATCCCAAAAACAGCCAGAAGTGTATGTACCCTGGGGTTCCTCCCCACCACCAGTGCCCAACAGCAGCTGAGCACGCGGCCTTGGCCCCAACCCACCCCACACTTGCCCTGGCCAGAGCAGACTAGCCCCAAGCCATCCAGGACCCACACGCACAGCCCTGATCACAGTCTGCCACACCACCTGCTCTTGACCCACAGTGACCAGCAACAGAGGGTGCCAGGCAGAAGCTGCTGCTAAGCACGGGGGAAAAGCAGCTGCCTCCCCCACACCGCTGCCAGGCCCTTCTTGTAACAGCTGCCCAGATCCTGTACCCGGGCTGCCCTGTGAACCTTCACTGCCACCACTGCCCCCAGAGGCAGCACTGTGCATGTGGGTCCTGGCTAGTCTGGAGTTGGTCTGCTCTGGGATGAGTCTGGAGCAGGTATGGGGCTGGGGCTGTGCATACAGGTCCCCTCCAATTTCCACAGGGCTGAGACCAATGGTGGAAGCAGTCAGAAGGAGCCACCACCACATGAGCTGCCTAGAAGTGGAGTCCAGTCACAGAGCTGCCCAGCTCTGCTGCATGGCTGAAGTTGGGCATGCCACAGGTTGGACAGTGCTTGGGCCAGGTGGGATGAAAGGACATGCAGAGGGCCAGATCCAGCCCATGGGTTGTAATTTGCCCACCCCCGGATTAGATGTAGTATCATTGGATGATCTCTTTGCCCCATACTACGTAGGAGATAAGATTAGATTATTAAAATGGCCCCTTTGACCTTGAAGACTGTATAAAATACTTCTATTATTTACTGTAGATTGAAAAGCTCTGGAAGTGAAATTTGCTTCTCAGGTACTTTAAAGGAGAACTAAGCAACAATACAACCTGGAATTTGTTACTACAAGGAACTATTTCCTATGTTTCCACCAGTCCTACTTTTCCCAAATTATTTTTACTACTGTGGGCATTTCAACGTTAACAAGGCTGCACTAGAAAAAGGAACGTTTTAGTATGACAAAAATTGCCAGTTAAGTTACAGTTTCTTTTTTGGACAATGCCAATGAATTAAGCACCAAAAAAAATATTTTCACTTGCAGTTCCCTGAAGATTGTGATTGAAGGAGACTCTTACCTGAACTGGTATACTGAGGAAAGTTGATATGTATGCTTTTGTAATGAAAGAAGAATGAAAACTAAAAGATTCTTAAGAAAGGTAAAACCACATTGTAATTTCATAGAACAAGATCAAGACAGGATGATTAAACATGTTCATGAAATTTTAAAGATAACCAGTAGTCAACATTTCTCTTTCCAGGCATTTCTTAGACTAGACATGCTCTTCACATATTTACAGCACTGAAACTATATGAAAATCTTGGAAGACAAAGACTAACCGATCCACTTTGGCATTACCCTGCAATTGTCACTTGCTGCTCATCACTTCTAAATGTTACATGTTTGTTAAATTAGGAATTAGTGAAGTTCAATTTAAACACTTAAATCAAAAAAAATCCGCGTGTCGCCCATTTGATATATAATCTGCTCGTAAGGCTCATCAAGGACTACTGAAGCGGTGTACCTAATGTTGTAATTCTGTAATCAACAAGCAAATAAAAGCGGATGCAGAGAAAGTTAATTGCATAGGAGAAAATTAACAAAGGCTCATGATACCAATGATTCGGAACCAATAAGTGCTACTGAACTAGCTTGTTCATCGGCATGCATTTCTAAATAGCAAGCCAAGATCTCAATCAAGACAATTCTGCTGAACCCAGTGGCATCAGCTTAAGAAAACCTTGCTACTTTATACTGGAAGTAGGATCGGGTTGTTTTTTTTTTAGAAGCAAATCAATAAAAATAATGGATTTGCTCACACATTAAGAAACCACTACCTAGGCGTCAGTGTGGAACATGGTTAAAGCCCAGTGTTCTGTGCAGATTAATAGACACTGTGTTTTCATGTCACTGATTGAAGGCAAGTTCTTCAAAACAGCAGAATCAGCAATGAGCATATATTACTGTATCTCTCAAATTACATTTGCAGCCTTACAACGGGCCCAAATGTAAAACAGCAGATTCTATTTTCTTGCAAAGGAATGATTGCTTTTGGTCAGCAATACAAACCATTTCTTTGCATTCAAAGCACAAGACTGAGTCGAGACAAGTTCTGTTTTGGACAGACAGACGCTGACACCCTCTTCTCACTATTCACCTGTTTCAAAGCACTGTTAATATTTGCTCACTGTTGGCTATTCAAAAGTTACTCCTATTAACCACTGGGGCCAAACATCTGGCGCACGGCTTATAAGAAAGCAGAGGAAGAGATGGCATTTAGAACATGAATGCATAGGATGCACCTGTAGAAACAACGTGTACTTCAGCAATGTTGTTCTGCTACTTCTGACCACAGTCCTGCAGCACAGAACGTTCTGGGAGCAATGTTCCACTCTATGAAAATAGCACGGAAACATTAGAGTAATCTTTCTAAGTGGCTGCCTGCAATGCGATGCTTTTCCAAATAACAGAATTAGCTAGCCAATGAGTAAGGCTATGCTGGGAAGAAGCAAAGAAGACAAAGAAGGTTGTCAAAATCCTATATGTTACGGCTGTGCAAAACAGTTATTTTTTATTCGGTTTCGGATTCAGCCGTTTCGGAGGGACAGTGATTCGTTTTGGTGTTTTGGATCACTGTTCCATTTTGATTCGGCCGAATCCGTTTAGGAGTTTTGATGGTGATTCAGCCATAGGTTATAATGGGGAACCACTAAAATGCCTATGACTTTGTCATTTCTTGCCCGATTTGAATGAAAACTGCATGGATGGGGCATGAAGCCTGCTAAGTTTCAAGGAGAGAGGTGCAGGGGTTTCTGTGAAACTGCACTTCAAACTGTTCAAAGCAAAACTCACATCACTTGCCGGCAGCGGCAGCCTGCTGTCATCCCAAACGCAGATCCAGAGGCCCACAGCCTTCCCAGGGGGTACGGGCCCCCAGATCTGCACACAAGATGACAGCAGGCTGTTGCTGCCAGGTGCAGCCAGTACCAGAGATTTCAACTGAAGTAAGTGCAAAGTCATGGATAGATTACTTAATCTTCAGGAAGAGAACTGCATTTGAAATGCATCATGGCCAGTAACCTAATAACCAAGGGGAGTGGTAACCAGAGATACTGGGCCCTTTAAGCACAAGTTTTTTGAAACCTAATCACCCCTACCTTTTTTCCCAAAAATGTCATTTCTAGAACCAGAGAGAAAGCAAGGTTGGTATGAAGCCCTGTGCTATTTACACAGTTTTTCTTCCAGCTATTTTACTCTAAAACAAGATAAGGACCCAAAATTAAGCAAATGCCAATTTTTAAGACTGAAGCAAAACTAGCTGTTCACACTGAGATAAATATCAGATAGCTTGTAAACAGTTTTGGGATGTATAAGGCAACATCCAAACACAGTCAAGTCAATCAAACAAGACAAGACATAGCTGCACAGCACACAAAAGTTGCGCTGCTTTAAATATACTGACACAATTAAAGTGATATAAGAACTGTACTAGTTCAGACACAATTACAGTACTCTGATAGCAAACTGTGTATACCAGCAACTCCTAATCCTGCATGCAGACAGGAATATGGTAAGAACATACCACCACAGCTGTGCCCAGACTAGGGACCAGACTGATATAACTACAAGTATGGACAAAAGGAATTAGTTACAAAAGGTTAAAAGGGTGGGGGGAATGACAACATAGCCTGCTAACTACTCCAGGCTAACTGCATGAATGCATGCCCCTCTACTGTGATGAGCAACAGCTAAATCAAGGGCGGGCAAAATATAGCCCATGGGCCATATCCGGCCCACCAAGGGATTTTCTCCAGCCTGCAGCACGCCCCTTGGTCCCACCCAACTCAGGTGCAGGGGGCGGCCTGGGCTATGGGGCATGCAGCCTATTCTGCTGCCCCAGGGCACACTGCAGGGCAGTCAGCAGCTGGACTCAGCTTCCCAGCACTCGCAGTGGCTCCTTCTGGCTGCCACCACCACTTGACCTGGCCTTGATGCCCAGCCACTCCAGGACTTCCACCCACACCCACTGGTTAAACACCTGTTAAATCAAAAAATCTAATTTTTAAAGGCAACTGCTTGGAAATCTCCTTGGAAAAAATAGCCTTTATTTTATTTAAAGGTACAGAGCAGTTTTGTTAATGTAACAGTATGCTTACATTTATAACATGAGTATCAAGTATGCTGACAATCATTGCCAATTACAGAAAAAAAGATTGCAACTATGATTTTTTAAACTCTGCCTTTAATATATCAAGAAAGAAAATCAGAGTCCAGAGTAACACAATAGTTTTTCAAGAGGCTGCATTTTCTTCTGAAAACCAAGATTTCATCTTAACAGCAATTTTGAGGCTTTGCTCATCAATCTGAACTTTGCCATAAAACATCATGGACATCTGCCAGCAGAAATGGTTATTTAGGGCTCATGAATACCCAAAGTAAAATTCTGTAATTTGTATAAGCCCAGTGAGGCAAGTGTCATGTGTCCGCTGGGGCAATCATTTGCTACAGGCAAATGGTGCATTACGGTGGTACTCACGCTCCGGCCCTGCAGGCAGGATGAGCGGCACGCACCCCAATCTGGCTTCCCAGAGCCACCAATTTGGAGCACAAAAGTTACGTCATCCAGCTGGCAAGGCTCCTGATGGGTATAAAAATCTGGCAGTGGTGGCAGCATAAATTGCTGTGGCTTTGGAAGCTGTGGCATTTAATGTTGTCACTGCTCCCCCATCAAATCTCCAGCCCCAAACACTAGTGAGACAGCCCCATGGGCTGCATTCAGCCTGTAGGCTGAAGGTTGAGCATTACTCTCTATTACCTGTTCCCTGACACCTAAGAGCAAGATGCTTTAATAGCACCTACCCCCCCCCACCCCCCGACAGCACTTGTCTGTAGCCTAGTGACATTTACTGTTCAAAACCAATGTGAATTACCTTGGTATAAAAGTGCCATGGGTCTAGGCTTTTGAGGTACAATTGTAGTAGAAAAGAACATTAAGAGTGCCTGTTACTTTGTGCCCAAGCCATACCAGTAGATTTTTTTCATTTATAATACACCTAAAGGCACAGCATCCAAGCACATTATAAACTGATATTTGCATCTATTTGGAAACGGGTAAGTATAAGAAAAGATAGTACCTTGGGTTAATGAGAGATCTGGCAAAATGTATGTGTTGTACGGAGCATTAAAAAATTAGTTTTTCTAACTTACTATTATTACAAGCAGCAGCTCATATCAAAGAAAACTTAATTTGCACAGTTAAATACAAACTACTGTTTTATCTGGTATTTAATTTAGACTGCTGCTGCTTCTCTCTCAGACCCGAGGAAAGGCACTTTGTGTCTGAAAGCTTGTGTAATATCTCCCCCAACTGTACAGCTGGTCCAGGGAAAGAGATCATCAAAAAAAAACCTTTACTTTTCATGCTGCAGACAAAGCAACTGTAGTTTTAACACGTGTTAGCAGATTAAAGTAAACTCTACGTTTTACCCCAGGTTTAACACATAGCAAAAAAAAAACAAACAACCCTGCCCTTTTCTCCCAGAGAAAGACAAGGTTTAAGAAACCATCAGAGGAAGCAAAGCCAATAGCTAAGGGACCTCTTCCTGCCAGCCAGTTCTTGCAAAAAGACATGTCTAATAAAACACTTGTTTCACTAAAAAAGAAAAAAAGTAGTTTTGATGTCTTAGCAGTTTCAGAGATGATATTGCTATATAAGAAACACCCAGTTTTATGCTACCTCACATAGCATCAGGCATATCAGCTATCTTTGCTGTGAAGAGATAAGCAACCAAAACAACAGGTTAGGGGCCTTGTCCAAAAAAATTCCTTTCATGCAGCAGCCATTTAATAAACTTCCAACCCTAGAATTGATACAACAGAGATGATAAAAATAAATCACCCCAAGATTAATGTCAAGATTTATGGAAGGAAAAGAGTTTCCAAAGGGAAAATCGTAAAGAAAGAAATGTCCACACTTAGAAAAAGGATTTTTTTAAAATTTAATCTAAAAATTGCATCTTAAAGCAAGAGAGTGGACTTACAGAAACAGAAGAGTGCAGACAGGGAAGGCCAATACAGTAATGTAATGGAGGGGGGAAGACAACCAGGGCAGTAGCAAGTTTCCAGGGTCTCCACCAGCAATGATAGCTAACCATGCCAGCAGCATGGCAGTAGGCACTGACCAGGGCACAGAGATGACCTTGAACACTGGGACTGTCGTCCATGGACCACTGTAGTCCCCTACTCACTCACCCTCTCTCTCGAGCCTTTCAAGCCAGACTCTAGCCAGTAGGTACCGGGGAGTTTTGAAGCCTTGAGACAGAATATCATATATACTCACTTTTCCTCTAAAACTTAGCATGGAAACTGGTTTTTTTCTGCCAAGGATAACAGCATAGAAACATGGTAGCATGCTCGAATGGCCTGTGCAAAGCAGCAAGTATTCGATTCGCATCCAGATTTAGCCAATTTGAGGGACAGCAATTTGATTCGGTGATTTGAATCATTATCCCAATTTGATTTAGCCGCCAAATCAGCTACCGAAGCTTCAGACAACCCTAACAGATAGGCTGGGGGGATGCATCAGGTTCTTCCTGGGGGCACGTGCCCTCAGGTCAGTGCACAGGATGACAGCAGGCTGGAGCCAGCAGCAGCACCAGGCTGATTCTTCCCAGTGCTTCGCTGGGAAGAATCAGCCTGGTGTTATTAGGAATAATCCAGTGCCCCCGTCATCCCGCATGCAGATCTGGGGACACTGGACTATTCCTGGCACTCGGTGCGCCCGGCTTAAGTTCCATGAAGAATTAGTCCGGTGCCACCACCAGGAAGAGCTTGACAGCCCCCAACCCTCCCAGGGGGCACAGAGCAGCAAGAGGCACACCCTGCCCTTCCTCCCCTCCCACTCCACACCCACTGACTGTTCCCACGGCAGCTGGTGCCAGTCACTCCTGGAGCTGCTGCAGCAGGGGCCAGGGTGAGTGCAGACAAGCTGCACCACGTCCCACACCCCCAGGGCTCCACTTGCTGCCACTCCCCGCAGCCTCTGCTGCAGCAGCCCCAGGAGCAGCTGACACCAGCTGCCTGCACCACAGCACAACGCAGCCCAGGACCTGGGGTGAGTAGGGACAGGTAGAGCACGCTGCAGCCCCAGGAACAGCACACCTCCCCCAGCCTCTTCCTGAGCCCCAGCCTCACTCCCCCACTCACCACTTTGGGAACCTTTCCCTATTTGTTATAATATAAAGTGGGTTCACTTTATGCAAGGGAAACCTGTATATCCTATGGCCAAATCGCTGAATTGGCCCCAAATCTCTCCAAATCGATTCAGAGGTTGCTGATTCGATCCAACCCTCTTAATGAGTCTGCTGATTTGATTCCATTTGGATTCAGAGATTCGGCCGCCGAATCTTCTCTGAACTGAATCCGCTACCAAAGCTTCTCACAGCCCTAATGTCTGATGCTTCTTTTCCTTTCCTTCCCTCCAGCTGTACAAAGGGAGGAGAAGAGCCCAGCAAGATACAGCTGCATCACACTGATTCCTGCTCCACCCAAAGTTTAAAACCAACTGCTCAGCAGCAACGTCTCTTCTCAGGCAGCACTGAAAAAGTCAGTTGACTTCACAGCTCATTATAACCTACCCGATTACAATCATGTAATCCATCTTCACTCCACAGCTCTTAACAACCTTCTCCTCTTAAATGGTCTTGAGGTTCCACTAATCAAGCTATCCAAACAATCTGTTATTGCTTGGGCTCTTAAAAGGAAGAAAAACGCCATTGGGAATCTTATGCTACACTGAATAAAAAAGATGTACAGTTTCAGTAAAAAGTAAGTTATTCAGACACTTAAGAACTAAATTAATTGACAGAAAGACTAGTAGTTTTCAAAGCCTAGGAGACATTACTTAAAAAAAAAAAAAAAAAAACTTCATTTGAAATCTATGAAAAATTCTGACTAAAAACAAAACTCAAGTTGTTTCAACTGAATCTGTAGGTTTTCCCCACCACCACCAAAGCACATATTAGAATAAGGCAACTACATTACAGCTTTCAGACACCTGTGGCTCAAACTTTCCAGATTCCTTAATTAGTAGGTATGACATTCTTTAAATGGCTTGAGCAAAGAACCTACAAGTTAGCTTCTTAAAAAAGACAAGCTCTTTAAAAGTAAGACCAATGTGTATATCTAAGCCCTCCAGAACAGAACCAAGGTTTTTGGCAGTCAACTTATTTACAGTGTTCCATTCCAGGGGAGAGGATGATGTGACAGCACATAAATGCTTATCACTAAAGCTTGCCTGAAGAAATCATTTCTATTTAACTGCTTCTTCATGTACTGCAATCTACACAAAAATCACTGATCAACTCCAAATATAAAAATCATATACATCTCACAAATTACCTGAGCTCCTCGCAGTTAATAAATAATGAAGATATTTGTTCATGCTGTTCTTGAGGCTTTTTGCATTTAGTTTGTATAGTCAAGACACTCCAATAAATGTTCATGTCACAATACACTGCTGATCAGTGAACTGACACAGCACCTTCTGGCTTGCAAAGATAATTATGGCAGAGGCAGGACATGGTAACTTGCTGGTCCCGCCTTCTTTGCCTCACGTACTCAAAAGTGAGATCTTTTTAACTTTTAGTTTTGGGGGCTTTTCTAGTTTTGGTATCACTGTTATTAATAATTGTCAAGCGGAATCTTTTAAAAAAGTAATTATTTTCACCATTTCTCCTACTTTTTGCATTTCATTCAACTTAAACTACACAAATTGACCGGTGAATTTTGCTTACCAAACCTCATATGCTAACATGGCTGCACAGTTTGATTGTGAAAATTAGAGGGGAACAATGTTTAAACAGGAAGAAAAATATATTTCAAGCAAGTATGAAAACCTCTTGTTAAAAATCACAAAAGTCTAATTACCAAGCCTTAGAACACCCTTTTAACCTTCCTGGAAGCAGGTCTCAGGTGGACAATATAACTACAAGATGTAAATGTACTCCTACAGAGTTTGAAGCAAGACTCATACAAATAAAGTTGCATGTATATGTAAGCGTTTGCATGATTTCACAGTTAGGATGCACGATAAAAGTCTTTGACACCACTGAATTACAGCTCCCAAATAAACACCTATGAAATTACTCTTTACAGCACTTAATGTTGGACACACTGGGAGCATCTACGCAAGACACTAAATGGGCAGTAGACTAATTCTACTGCACATTAGCACATCACAACAAAAGTCATGCTAATGCTCAGAATTAGTAGACTAATTCTACTAAGTCACAAAAAACACTATATGCCAGTGCTACCAGCACAGCAGCACCAGTTACTGCTCGTTCAGTTAGTACCTGCAAGGGTGCAGGGAGGAAGGAAAGAAAAAGCAATAGCGAGTGCTTTGTACCACACCTCTACACATCTAAGAGGCTGCAAATAATCTATAGTCTTCAGACTAGCAGTTCTCAACCTTTTTAGACTCAAGGCACCCTCAGAAAGTGTCAGCTCTTAGTTTTCACTTGATTCTTGACTACAGAAAAATAATAGAGCAATTCTTCTGTTCCAAAGAACTCCGGAAGACTGCAACAGGTCAGAATGGTTTACCACTATGGCTTCCTATTTGAAATCTCTAGGTTTATCTTTGCAACCATGTCAGCATACCTAACAGTGCTAATATTGTGCAACACCCCAGTGCACCCCTGAAAATATCTCAAGGCACCCCAGGATGCTGTGTCACCCTGATTGAGAATCACTGCTTTAGACAAACCTAGGCTCCAGAATGCCATGAGCTTAGACATGACTGCAGCAGCAGCCAAAATGAGGGACAGCCATGGATCTTCCTATACTAGCGATTCAGCCAGGGCAGGTGTTGCAGTACCCTTAATGCTCTGAGGCGCTTTTAACTGTGCCATTAACAGGTTGTTGTATAATGTTAGCACTGTTAGGTATGCAAACACCTGCACAGGATCTGCAAGATTTTAAACTGGAATCTATAGTGTCAAAAACACTTCAGACTTTGTGGTATCCCAGAGTTCTTAGAAGAACTGATGTATTGTTTTCTCATAATTAGAAAACCAAGTGCAAGCTAATAACTGGCATTTTCCACAGGGTGCCTCCAGCCTGACAAAGCCAAGAACCCTGGCTTATATAAACTGGAGGAAACTGTCCTAGGGGAGCACATGCAGTAAGTACCCTTGACAATGGTGGCACAACAGCAACTCCACGAAGAAATGTGCCCACATTATTTGATGCAGAATTCCTCCAACAAATTTTACATTCCAGCAGAGATTAAACATGGGAAATTTCCTTCCAAAAACCTCAAGAAGTTACAAAAGAACTTAAAGCCTTCTACAAGGTAAGGACTATGTTTTACCCTATAACAGTCATACATACAAATTAAAATAAATCTACTGCATTTGGCAACTGAATGAAGTGAAAAGAGATCTGATTATAAGGAGACTGATATTGTCCAATTCGCTAAATGAAAAGACATGCTCCTGACTACACTAATTAGTGGTTTATCTCGTTTTCATTTGAAAACTAACAACCATAATCAGCATCTACCTTAAACTGACAACATTTTGGTAATTACTGTTTTGACTGCTAACAGGAACAGGTCTAATAGAAGCTTCTAAAGCTTCCTGCTAGCACGGGCCTGGAACTACCAACCAGTATCAACTGGTAGAGGTTTGAGGGAGACTTGTGAAAAGATTTCCCTCAGTCCTGGAATCTACTTATAATTAAGTACAGAAAACCACAGTTTAAGCTCCTGACTTAGTTTATTTCAATTCTTCTATTTTTTAGCAAAAGAAAGCTAGCTACTTCTATGAATTCCACTTCCCTGTACACCCTCCCCCCCGCAAAAAAAGCCCCAAAAAACAGCCCAGCCCAGTTTCTTAGGAAAAGCCAGTCCTGCAATAGATTGGGGGCGGGGTGGGGGGTGAAGAAATCAGACAAATTAAACAGATATCTAAGACACAAGTCTTGATTGTGCAAGCATTCATTCATTTGCTTGGGGCTACTGACGTGAATAAAACTAAGCATATGAACAAAACTAAGCAAAGGGGCAAGAAGACGTAATGGATCTCTAGTTCTTTTCCCCATTTTGAAGCAGGGCCAAAGGTTTCAATTCAGATTTGGGGGGAGCTGTTTTGCTGGCATGTTTGTATTTGCTTGCTTTTGAAGAAGGAGCAGGGAAAGGCAAGCATTCATGTTGTAACTGTAATTCTTCTAATGGTTGAAAGACTGACAAAAACGAAGGCCTGACAGCACTTCCTAAAGCAAAACTGTGATATTAGTTTATTTTTTATGTTGCCACTTCATGTTTTATTAATTATTATCCTGCATTTCTAAGCAAATTTCATCTAAGGCTCTCATGTGATTTTATAATTAAGCTGCAGGCCTGTTAGGGGCCATTATCTCTTTCACAGATAAAAGTCACAGAGGTGAGGTGACTTGCTGTAAGGCACATTACAGTACAAGAACACAATGTGAAATGGGGGGAGGAAGGGCCCAGGTCTCCATGGTAGATCAGCACCTCCCAAAACAAAGGTCCGTGAGACCCATGCAGCCTGCAGATCACACTGCTTCCCTTCTTTTCCATCCCAAATCCCTTTTCAATTAAATTTGAAGATAAAGGCGTAGAGTAGTCCAAAAGAAATGTGGAGAGTTGTCAGTAATTTATCAGTCCAAACAGTCTACAAAGCACTGCAATTAGCCCAGTGACTGTCAATCAATCAGTGTGCCACAGCACCCCAAGATGATGCCAGATCTTTTTAAGAGTGCCACATGATACAGGCACGGACATGATTCACAAAATAAACCAAGATTTTTCCAATAGGAATCCACAATACCAAAAAGATTTTGACCTGTTGTGGTCTTTCTGAGTTCTCTGCAATGGAAGAATTGCTCTAGTACATTTCTATTGTCAAAAAGCAAGTAAAAGCCAGCAGCTGGCATTTTCTGTGGGGGGCCTCAAGTCTAACGAGAGGTGCTTTGAGTCTAAAAACATTAAGAGCCACTGAGCTAGACTATATTCCTTTATTAAAATGCACTTGTTTAGCTAAAAATTTGCAAAAACTTTAAAAGATGTGGACATAAAAGAAACATAGCAGGGTTCTGGCTCTTTGTTTAGTAAGGAAATCTCCTCTGGCCCACGAGACATGTTCTACACACTGCAACTATTAATATTTACTCTTCTAATATAACTATTTCCAGGCAAGGTGCTTGAAGCCCTGCTTTTTCAATCTTACACTAATAAAGAAATCACACAAAGGCAACATCTATCTAAAAATATCTAAATGCAGCTTTACTGGAGTCCAGGACAGAAAAAGTCAACCTGTATCTGCTGCTATAAAGGAGGTCAAACAGAAATAAGGTTTGGTTTTCCTTTTTGACCATTCCTGACCAAACTTATTATTCTTTTGGTGTCTTTTTGTCTCACTTACACAAGATTTTATACTATTTATGAGGCTTTTTGAAAGATCAAACATCCATTTCCCTTCTACCCATCACAGAAAGCATTGTTTCTGGAATTAAAGAGAAGTCTTTGCCTTTTTAAACAACACATTTTCAAAGCCTTTCACAAACAGTTGATAACATTAAAACGTTCAATAAACCACAGGTTTATTGAACATGACAAATGGATAGCATCCCCATTCTGTAAATGGAAAAGTTAGGAACAGGGTCACTTCACCCATGTCACACCCCTGTTTCTGTAATTGCACAAGTGAACCCTATGTAATTAATAAATAAAATTAAATAGTTCTGCTTTACCCATGTATTCATACTTCAGTGTTCAGTTATAATTTGTCTGCACTGAACTATAGAGGTGGGGGGGGTTCTCCCTACGAGTGAGGAATGGGAAACTCCCCAAATTTCTATTTGCTGAGGTGCTGTCACATCAAAGGAAGCAAGGGGGATGGAACCATTTGCAACCTCTGCAAATGAAGGAACAAGGTTCAGCCCTCCAAACTCATGCAAAGGACATCTGGCTCCTCCATTTGTTACCCACAGGGGACAGCTTGGCCCAGATTGTGGTAGTACAGATATTTTAATACTGCTCCTATCAATAATTCTAGAAGGGAAAGAGGAGGTGAAAGAGGAAACAAATTAATGCCTCAAAATGGTACTCCTCCTTACAAAGCCAACCCCCACCCCCAACCCTCCCTTCATCTAGAGCTGCCTGGGATTCACAGCCTCCTCCTAAAGGCAGGGGAAGACAGTTTAGCCCTTCATTTTTAACAGCTCAGTGAACTTCATCAAATTGGTCTGTTAGACTCCCCCATTCTTCCCCCCTTACATTCTGCCGAGAGTAAACCATTAAGCATTTTGGGTAGCACAGCAATAGTATATTGTATTGTATCCCAATGTATTTCATAGACATCATCGTAGACTTCAGTCCCATAGCAGCTGGATTCTCTACAGCAGTTCTCTAGCCTTTATGACACCTTCAGGGAAAAAAAATTATATATTTTCATTACACTTTACTGCTCTTGTTGCCCAGAGCTTACTTTTGTGGGATGTTGGTAAAATGGTTTTAAATGTTACTTATCCAACAGATCCAACAATAAGGGTAGGTAATACAGATACTAGACCTAGGCCAAGACCTTTCTGTAATATTTCTTCGCAACAGGGGTGTCAAACTCACTTCGCACCCTGAGCAAGATTTGGAGAGTGGAGCTCCTTGCAAGCCGGATCCAGCTAGAGGCTGAGGCAGCTCCAACTCTGGCAAAAGTATGCGGTGGTGGTGGCACCTCCATACAGGAAGATGCCGCTGCTTCTACCACATAGCCCCTGCCCCAGTGGAAGCTCCAGGTCTATAACATGGGGTATGGGGGCATGCAGCACAGTGGCAGCTGCTCGGGTTATAGTCAATAGAATGGCAGCAGCAGCTCCTCCGGCACAGGATGGCAGCAGGACCAGTGGAGGAGGAGCAGGGCTAGGACAATATGGATGGGGAAAGCAGACAGAGGGCAACTGTGGCCGTATCAGCCCTCGTTCACACTCCTACCACTGATCACCAAGACCACCAGGGCCCAAGGGCCGCAGATTTTGCAGCAGCCCACTCCCCCTGGCCAACACCAACTTCTGGAGGCCCACTGCTACCCTGCCAGGCTGGACAGAGAAGCTCCCAGGAGCTGTACATTTGACACCACCACTGCTTTACAGTGTAGGCAGTTTCACTGACAGATAGGAACTCATACTGAATAAGAAAAACTTGGTCTCAAGGATGGCGAGTTGCTTGTTCACTGAATGAATTTACAATACAGTGGAGGAACACACCACTCCCAGGCATAAATCTTAAATGGATCTTCACCGACAAGGTGAATGATAGCACATGGAAGGAAATACTAATTGAGCATGTGCTCTTTTATCTAAGTCAGTCTCCCACAGACTGAGCTCACGTACGGTGATTTTTTAAAATCATGTTAAAAGTGCATTTTGCCCTTACAGCTATTATCATACTCATCAGCAGTTGCCCATTCAAGCCAGTGCCTTGAAGTTAATGCACACTTAATTACCCACTTCTAAACCTAACTCAACATACATTAAAAACAAACAAACTACCTGAAAAAAACTTCTACTGAAAAGAATCCCACCCAGGAAAAATTATCAGAAAAACCATGGTTATTTTCCAGACTAAGGCTAGACATCCTTTTGGATATTTAAGAAGCTATTTCACACACCAAAAATAAATCAGTACACCCAAGAGTCTGGAAAAATACCTGAATAAAACTGGGGTGGTTACATGGAACCTGGGAAGAGAGGAAGGGATGGAAAAAGTTAACGCCATAACCTAACTCACTCGGCTTTGTAAAATAAGCCATTCTTTGTCTCTGGGGTCAAGTCACCAACACCACAATCTTGACTTTTCAAAACTCAAAGCCTCTCAAAAGGCCGAAATTAAAAAAAAAAAAAAGGAAAAAAAAACAAAAAAACTAGACCGCTCTCTCCAGTTACCAAAAAATGCACTGGAAATTTTTCCTCTGAGCCTTCACTGCATCAAAACTGTATCTCTATAGACTGGAAGAACTGATTAAACTTATGCCCCATCCAGCGTTAATCATAGCGCACACACTTATGGTAATTATCCCTGTTTTTCTCCGGTACGCAGAAAGCCTCTAAGTTGAGTTTATTCGAGCTTCTCAGAACGTGTCACTGGAGTTTAATAACGACGAAGTCGCACATCCCCATCGCTTAACCGATCCCGTCGGCCGAAATCCTTCTGAAAACAAAACCGGGTCTCAGATCTGAAGCGCCCGAATCGAATTGACACTTCCCGTCCCGTCCCGTCCCGAACAGACGCGTTCCCGGGAGCCGAAGCGAGAGGAACGATCCCAGCGCGCTCCAGCCACCGTCATCCTGACGTGACCGGATTCACCGCCGGGGAAGAGACGATGGAAAGACATTTATTTCCCTGCCCCTCAGGGGGGCCCGGGTGAGTTGGATATTTTCTTTTAAACGAGTCACGACCCAACCGGCCCTAGCGACGGGGAGGCGTGAAGCGAGGGATTTAAATCGGGCGACCTGGCGAAGCAGCCCACTATGAGGCAAGCAAAGAAACACAAATGGCAACGTCGCCTTTACGCCTGTCAGCGCCTCACGTCCAACAACGCAGGACGGGGAAGGGGAGGAGGAGGCGGGCGGCTCCTCTGAGGGACCAAGCCGGCAGGGAGCGCGGCCCGCAGCCGGGCCCGGGGGGGGCGGTACCTGCGCCGTGCGTGGCCCCCGCGTCCGGGCCGCCGCCTCGCCCCCCCGGGGGGTGCCGGAAGTGGCAGTAAGGCCGGCGGCAAGGCCCAGCCGCCCCGCCGCGGCCTAGGAAGGGGCAGTCGATGCATCGGAAGAAGCCGCTAGATTTCAGCATCCCGCCGGGTCCGGGGGGGCGCGACCCCTCGCCCCGCCTCCGGCCTCGGCCTCGGCTCCGGCTCCTCACACGGACACCAGCGCCGGCTCCGCCAGCGCCGCCATCTTGGACGAGCCGGGCCCGGCCGCCGAGGACCCCGCAGAGGTCGCTGCCCGCACAGGGCCGTCCGCGGCGCGCCTGACTGGAAACCACCCCGCGGGGGCGGGGCTTAGGAGGGGGCGGGGCAAGGGGTGTGTGCAATGGGCACTTTCTGTATCTTTTTCTCTTGCTCTCATTTTTTGCCCCCAAAGTGCAAACCTCCGCCCACTTCCAGGGGAAGGAGGAAGTTTGGCCTTAGCCAGGTGTCCCACTGCCTTCCCCTGTACAGCAGCTGCACCAGCAGGGCAGTGCCCAGCCTGTGGAGTGGGATCTATCCGAGAGATACAGATCGATAGGTATCATCTGTCTGATAGAGAGAGAGTGCTAGATAGATAGCTGGATAGGAGAAACAAACAAAAACCCCAGAAACCAAGGTGTCTTTCAGGCCTATTTAATGTGCTGCAAGGAAATGGGGGCGCTAATGCCCACCAATATGCTAAAAGCAGTGAGCTGCTTACTCGGGACAGCTAGAAAGGAAAGCAAGGCAGGCAGCGACGGACAAGGGAGCCAGACAAGGCCAGGAGCAGAGCCCCCAATGGGCGTCTTCCCAGCTGGGATGAATCCCTCACCAGCTGGTGGGCTCCACTCCCATGTGCATTTTTGAGCCAAAAAAAAAAGTGTCTGAAAAGTGTCTTCCAGCTCTGTGTGGGATCTTCTGTCCGTGCACCCATCTCCCTGGCTCTCAGGAACGCTCACACACTGGAGGTCATTCCTCTAAATGTACTTAGTGTGTGTGCGTGTGGAAGTCACGCTTAGGAGGCTGTGGCTCTGTACAGAAACCAAATGACCCTCACAAACCCTTTTTTCTGGAACTACTCGTGTAAATCCAAATCCTCCAGACACTTCCGCTAGTTTACACTTCAGGACTGCTATATCCCAAGGCTGGGTTTTTTTCCTTCCTGCTAGAAAATTGCTTGGATAGTTGAAAATGAAAAGCCCAGCAAAACAAAACTGTACATGCCAAAAGAAGTACGGACACTAGAGGGACCATTCAGGAAGCCGTATGATTTTACAAGTGTATTAGTCAGAGGCTACATTTTCCTCACACCTACAAGTCTTTAGCTGCATTAGCTCATTATCATGCCTGAGAGCCCACCCACATTGCGCACACAAATTGCATTGTATGTGGCCAAATTGGGGAAGAGTGAATCTTCTGGTTCTTCTTTCTTGCCAAAACAAAGCATTTGCCTTCACTTTCAAGGCCCTTCAGAGCCTATCCAGACCCTATCTACTAACTCCGCCAAATTTATCCAGCAAGAGATTTTTCTGGATGAGCTCTAATACTGGCCACCATTGCCCATTAGGACCTGACCGCCTCTGCCACTTCTGCCTGCTGCCCAGCTATGGCCCAGTGCGGGCAGAGCCCTCCTCTGCCAGAGCCCCAGGCATCCAACTGCAGCACAGCACAAAGCGCTGCTGCCCCTGCCCTGAAGCCCCAGACACCTAGCCGGTGTTGCACGGACAGAGGCCCCCGAATGCCACTGAAGGCACAGCTCCACAGGCTGGATCTAAGGGCTCCACAGGCTGGTCCAGCCCAGAGGCCATAGGTTGCTGCCCCCTGCCCTAGTCCATGCTAGGACTGGTCAAAATGCTAATTATTTTTCTAGAGAAACGAGGAAATGAAATCATTTTTCAAAATTATCATTTTTACAGAATTATTTAATGGGGGGAAAAAAGATTAAGCCAGAAATGTATGGTGTTCATAAAGCATTTTGAATAGACATGTTTAGTTGTCAAAGTTTCAAAGCCATTTTTTTCCAAAGCACAGTTCACGCGCACACGCACATACCCCTTGAACCAAATTGTAATGTTTTCCATGAAAATCATTAAAAAAATATTTTGACCGGTTCTACTCAATGCACCTCTAAGTTGCTAGTTAGATCTTAACTAAATTGGGAATGATAAAAAAAAAAAAAAATGGTTGCTCTTGGCTATCCTGTCAGTGGCCTGTGTAGCGTTAATGGCTTCAGCCCGGTTCCCCACGAAGGAATGTTTTTTGCAATATGCACAATAGGGACAGCCAGTCTCGTCTCATAGCACACAACTCTCTTATCTGGCATCCTCGTATCCTTTCACATAGGCATCTTCCTGATATCATCATATCACCATGAGGGAAGGGAGAGCTGTTGGCTCCACTGTATACATGGGAAACTGAGGCACAGGAAGACTCACACCCAGATCACCACAGGTATTTAGGCAGGTAATTTCCATTTAAATTAATTTCTAGAGGCAATCCCTGGACTTTTTATTGTCTTCATGTACTGAGTGAATCTAGGTGGGCCATTTCTCCTATAGCATCTGTCCACCCGAGGAGTTAGCTACTTAAATACTGTTAAGGAACTGTGCCTTACTGACCTACCCAAGATCATCTAGAAAGGCAGAGGTGCTGGAATTGAACCCAAGATTTCCTAAGTCCTAGACTGGTCCACTACCTGTTGGATATTCCCTCCCCTTCCCTAATGCTAATGCCTGCAGCTGTGGCTGGAAGCATACAAGGGAGAGGATGAAAGAGCATGTCCTGATGCTGTGTAAGCAGAGAGCTTTAGTCGCCCGTGCATTTTAATGGGAGTCGCCCATGCATTTTAATGGGAGTGAGTCCACTGATGTGATTCCATTCCTCCGATTTCCAGGTGGTAATTTCATCTCAGCACCTCAACACGCACATGCAGCAACACTCCTGCCTGACCAGGCAATGTTTCCAAAATACCGATCCACCTATATGCTGAGGACGGGGTTAAGAGATGTAGCACAGTTGCCTACGTAGGGACTCTGTCCGAGGAGGAGCATGTTCTCAGGCCCCCTCTGACTTGTTCTTGTATTGGGTGAAGTCCAAGAGGGCCACCAGGTCTGAAATCCACACCGCTGTCCCACCCCAGTTTGGAAAAGACGACATGAGAGGAACATTTGACCCTACCCTGTGTCTCTTGGGATGCTGTCACCATGCTTTTGCCTGGATTACCATCAGACATCTCACCACCAAGCAATACAATCCAAGACTGGCAGCTTGGTTACTGCA
This sequence comes from Caiman crocodilus, assembly GCA_030014935.1. NCBI lineage: Eukaryota > Metazoa > Chordata > Crocodylia > Alligatoridae > Caiman > Caiman crocodilus. The sequence goes on from JAGPOW010001614.1 coordinate 1,306,510, forward strand.
GACGCAGCAAACAGCAATCCTCAGAGAGGTGAGAGGTGTCAGGAAACATCAATGGAAATTTCAGAGCTGCTTTCTGAACCAGTGCTGCCTCCACATGTTGTGTGTAGGAGGACCTGGCAGGTCCTTCAATTCTGGAGCCACTAGTTAAGAATAGATACTCTCGCCTCAGATCAGAGTTGTGTAAGAAATTCTCCTTTGTACTACACCATCTGAAAAATGTGGAGTCGAGAACCTCGGTGACAATCAGATGAGATGGTTCTTCCTCTCCTCTTGCTGCTGGTGGGGAGGGCTATCCCTCACATCCAGGTTAGAGCTGGGGTAATGTTCTAGCCCTCACAGAAAGTATCACTTCAGAGGGGCACACAGAAACCAGATATGTGGGTTTTAATGCTATGCCCAGCCACGTTCTATACATTCCTCCATTGTAATAAATCTGTGACCACCTACTCATTTCCTGGCTCTCATGTCCTGGCCTGCCCCAGCTCTCAGATCTATTCCCCAGCACTGAGGATTAAAGCCAGATTCCCCTCCTACAAAAGCACTGCCCTCCTCTCTCATGAGAGAAAGGAAATCACCCTGAGATTTCAGCCATATAACACACCACTAAGTGATTCTGTTCCTATGCAGTAGAGCGAAGGGATATATTTCACGAAGGGCCTTTGCATATTGTCCTAGGTAGGCAGAGCATGACTGAAAATGGTGTCCAAGGCATCTAGGACTCCCAGGTGCTACAGTCATACAGATACTAAAGAATAAGCTGCACAGCCACCTAGGACTTCATAGCTGCTGCTAGGCTGCCCCTGGGGCCATTGATAGGAACAGCTAAATTATTAGAACCAACATTTATAGGCACAAATTTACCATGGGATCTAACAAAAAAAAAAAAATCACATAGTTTGCATCAAATCGGTGGACTAGCATGTCACATACTGTATTTTCTCACATGCAACACATTCCCAGAATATACATACCTTGTTTTTGAAAGACAAAGAAGAAAAAAAAAAAAAAAAGACTTTTCCAGTTATGCCTAGAGCACAGGCGCAGCCTAATATTCATCTGACTCAAGCTCCCTTTCCTACAAAACTGAAGCCAACTCCCTAACTACTGCTGGTGTCCATGCGTGGGTCTATGAGTTTGAAGAGCACTAAAGAAGCTGTGAAATAGACCCGGAGCAGGCAGCTCGGACCCAGCAAAATTGCCTTGAGAAAGGTTAGCTTGATACGTGGAACATCAAGACTATTACAAACGAAAGCTAATGGTTAACATCTGTATCATAATACTTAGGGCTGGAAGGGACCTAAACAGATCCTCAGGTCCAACCTCCTGCCCCGGGCAGGAACAGGTGCTGGGGTCATATCACCCCAGCCACCTCTTGAAGACCCCCAAGGTAGGAGAGAGCACCACCTCCCTTGGGAGCCTGTTCCAGAGCCTGGCAGCCCTCACCGTAAAGTAAATGTCTCCTGATGTCCCGCCTGAACCTTCTCTCGAACAATTTGTGAAGAACAATGAGCCATTACAACAAGTGACTCCCTCTGCTGCCTCAACAGTAATACCAGGAATAAAACCAGTGTACTTCTATTCCAGGCAGAAGGTCACCTTCCCCACTAAATAGATGCACAGCAAATTTGGGGGCCGAAAGATGCCTATTGTATGCAAGAAAATACAGCAAGCGCCCCTCATGTTTAATCTGACCAGCCAGTGAGGAACTTAGAAATCAACCTTTCTTGCTCTTTTCATGTCCTTGTGGCAAAGGATTTTGCAGAAGGTGCAGATTCGTTGGAATTGGACAGGGCTCCACTACGAGCACTTCTGCTATGGCCTTGAACTTGCAACCTCTGGGCTGACAAATGTGAGCATTAGCACTTGCATCGCCCCAGCCCTAGTCGTTTAGTTAAGAGGATGCTCCAAAGCAGAGGCCCACGGTCAGCTGGCTGTCGGTAAAGCCGGGAACCAGCAGTAGGCAGCAGCCCTTACCTCCTAGCTGGCCAGTTCCTATTGCCTCCAGCCTGAGGCAGTGTCACTGGGCAGCTCTGTATTACAGCACTACACAGATTGCAGATCTGGAGAAAGACCTGACATATTGCCTTGGCATTTCAAGTGTTAGAAGCCAGCCGCTTGTAGGATCACACCGTATTATTCTTTATTCAAGCAGACACCTGTAGGTCTAGCCCCAAGTCTCCTCCAGTATCTTTTTAATCAGCTCCTTCTACTGGTCTCATTCTGGATTACAACATTTATTTTCCTCCCAGGAACCCTGGGAGGGTTTGCCAATGCTGGGTCAGATCACTGGTTCATCCAGTCGTTTTCCTGCTGCCAGCAAGGACCAGATGCTCCAGACAAGAACCATACCTGTGGCCAGCTGTGAAATGTGTTGAATGGGAAGGAATAATTAAGTACCTGATTGAATTCCTTCACTGACAGTCTTTGGACTCCTGCCTTCCATGCTTCATCAGCGCAGCACGTACAAGACCTGTTTTTAGGAAGGCTTTCTGATGGTCTGAAAAAATATTTTAAGTACAGACCCCCCAAATCAAATGGTCTATTTTGAAAATCTTGGCCAAGATGAGCTCAAGAAACAGCCCAACCTTATTCGGTCTTCCTTCCAAAGACTGAAGAAAACATTTCTAGATTTTAAACTCCTTTAAAGTTTTCCGGTTTCCTTCTTTTCTCTCCTCCTCTCCCTAGTCTCTACTTTTCCTTTTGGAAAGGAGGCTTTTCCTCCAACACACACAAGAAACATTGAACTTTCTGGTTAATGCTTTGGTTTGTATACGGGAGACTGAAAGCCTTGCATAGTACTGCCACCTCCTTTTCTGCCTGTCTGTGACCCTCAGTAAACTGGTAGAGACAACAGTGGTCACACTCACAGCAATCAAACCAAGAGACCCATGTTATCCAGTGTCCCGTCTCAACGACAATGCTCAAGATGTTGGCACTAAAAGCCTGCATGTGATCTCCCTATTCGATGACTTACACCAACTTAGTCAATTGGGGTTCCTCTCAGCCTGAAAGATGTGGGATCACCTGCCAAACACAACTACCCAATCCTGGTCTCCAGTAGTTAGACTAGCTTCAACTCCCAAACACACCTATGAATATCCCTCTTAGAAAGTCAGTTGTCATTAACTATGCTAGATCTGGATAGTCTTGGGACCCATAAAAACATGCCATCCCTCATAGACTCTAGTTAAGCTCTAGACTTCAGTGACTTCCCGCAACAAGGAATTCCAGTCTAATCAGTAGATTCACCATCTCTAAATAGCGGTAAATACTCCTTATTCCAAAGATTTTCAGAGTATTTGCTAATTATTTCTTGGCATACACACTTCTCAACAGTAACAAGCATGAAATAGATTGGATGTAGAAATCAGTGATTATTGGCTGTAAAGCACCAGCCTAGAGTCAGCTTTGAGGATCCCCGCCCTGGAAAGCTTACTGCCTAGTTAAAGAGAATGAATATGCTTTTATCTGGACACCGATAATAGTACTGGCCCTCCAGTACCCCCAGGGAGCTTTGCAAAGATTACAAGAATACAGGGAAAGACTCCTTATGCGCCTTGTGAAAATGGGGAAACTGAGGTACAGTGCATGCTGACTCTAAAGTGACCATGGAAAATGGCATGATGGGATCCCATGCTTGCTGGCCATGATGACTTTCTATAGATGACTGATTTATGTACTAGGCAGTGCTGTAGAAAAGGTAAAGAGCCCAGCTGCCAAGCAAAAACTGCCAACATCAGACTGCTTGGAAATACTTGGAGGGCTAAGAGCAGATTCACCCTCTTGAGAATGGTCCAGAGGTGGTGGGGAAGGGGAAGGCTTTGCATGAAAACACTTTAGCAGGACCCCCAACCCTCCCTCCTCCCTGAACCTACCTTAATTGATGAAATGCAGATTCCCTGTCCCATGGTTTCAGCTCTGGACATGCTGGAGGTGAAGGCAGCAGCACCAGCACCATAGGGAAGTGCTAGAGAAACCTGGCTCCGGGGACAACAAAGGTCAGAGTGCATCTGCAATGCAAGCTGCCCAGGAAGGTATCTATGGGATGCTGTGAACAGTCATTTGCTGACTCCAAAGGGGATGATCTTTGCTGGTTATAATAAAGGTCAAACAGTGCTTGCTTTCTGCAGAGCAGCTATCCCACTGAAGGGCTGTTTAAGAACTGTGCTTTAACCCTGTAGGACATTTGGAGGAGCATGCAAACACGTTTATGGTACTGCTCACTCACCATCAGCCCAAGGTAGGCAGCTAGCTTGGCCTAAGGGCAGGTGGGGTGTTCCACTAGCATCCAGGACACCGGACTTCCCTTGCTGACCCCATCATGGACCTGCTCTGTGACTTCAGGTGGATTATTCCACCCATGTACGTGGGCAAATCTGGGATTTTGAAAAGTGGGGTGCAGACAGCACATCATCACACACAAGACAACAAATATTTGTCTCTGGTTAAAGAGAAACCAGAACCTTTACTAATATGCTAAGGGACTAGTGCTACATTATTGAGTTTAGGAGCAAAGCAAAAATGGACTTTTACTGGAATGTGCACTAATTTCCTAGAGATTATATAAATTAAAAACAAAAAACACAAACTAGGCACAAAAAAAACAACAGTTGAAAGATACTGTGCCATTAGTTCTCCAGTCATCATAGTTAAATGTTCAGCTCTTATTCAGATTCACAAGACAAAAAACTAAGTCTTCTCGAGTGCCTTGACAGTGCCTCCAATACTTCAGTGTCACTCATTTCCACACCTGAATTAGTATTACCACACCCAAGTTAAGTTTTTAGCTGGAGCTAAAAAAAAAGTCTGCAGGGCTGTAAAATAGAAGAGAGTCATTACCAGGAATGACTAACAGACAGCAAAATTGCAGAAGAAAAGCTAATTTGAGTAGTGGAACATCAAGTCCATTGAAAAGGAGAAAGGCTCGTTAACACCTCTGCAGTGAAGAGATTAGCAGGAATCAGGTAGATTGCAATGAGTCATGAAGTCAACTGACTCCTTCAGTGCTGCCGAAATAGAAAAGCAGCCCCCGCCCCAGGCTTAATTTTGTTTTAAAGTTTGGTTGAAGCAGGAAGGAGGGTGGGGGGGAAAGAGTGCAACTACAGCACTGACCCCCAGCCCTTGATCTGCCCCATGAATGAGCTGCCACAGTGGTTCCCAATCTGTGGTACGGGTATCACCAGTGGTACGCAGACAACCTGTCAGTGGTGCACGTTAACAGTTTTATTATAATTACTTCATATGACAAAAATTTGCTGGCGGTACTTCAGGTTGTATCATTTTAAATTGGCGGTGTGCAATCGGTCAGAGTTCGGGAACCGCTGAGCTACCAGAAGGTAATTTGGAGGGTGAATTTACCATGGAGTAGCTGGCATGCTGCAGTTACACAGTAACTCATGCACATATGCACTCTGCTGTCTGAGCTACGAGACTGGAACAGGGACTCTCCCCCCACCTGCCAGCACGGCACCTGGCACCTTGGCACCCTGATCTCTAGCATAAAAATGCCTAAGCTGCTCAGCTACCTCTGCACCACACTGTGCTCCAGCCACTTCCAAGAGATGTCCCTCCCACCCAGGGGACAGGGGGGTGCTGACTTGGGGAACTGCACCTGAGCCTGTAGAAGTGTCCAAGCTCCTCCTCCCACAGGGAAAGAGATGTTGCGCTGTGGCACCAGTGCCCACCCTGCAAATGGAAATCCTTCATTGACTGCAGGAGTGGGAGCGCTGCCCTGCAAACACCCTGCACAGGGCCTGGCGTATGCTCGCCCACGAGACTCTTGCCTGAGACAGACCCGCTTGGAAAAGACAACGGTTTGCAAAGAACCACGTTGACCTTCACCGAGCCAGTGCACCAGAGAAGCCAGAAGCTGGAACAGAGACAGGGCACAGCTTCGGGAGTCAGCATCCTGGCTTCTCTGCCACTGACTTACTGCGTGACCTTGGGCACATCCTTTCACCTCCCTACCTTTTACTTCCAAATAGTCACCACTCACAGCATGACTTGCAGCTTCGTGACCCTAAGGAGACAGCTTCCAGAGTCCACTTTACCACCACACCTCTTCAGCCAGATCCAACCTGGCTTCCAGAACTGGAAAGGACTTACCGATTCCAGTCCCTTACCACCTCAGGCTAAGGTACCACTACTGTATACCTCCTGTTCTTCCCCAAAGCTCCAGAGAGATTTGAACTCGTGACAACCATCACAGGAAGCTGGAGCCAAAGCTTCTGCCACCAACCCAGCTTATAGTAGTTCAGCTGGCTCTTCCAGACCCTGCTCTATAGGCACCACGTGTACCCCTCTCCATTGGAGCACGGGGGTTTATGGCCGCATTAAAGGAGGGCTAGCTAAGAGAGGCTTTAAACTGCCTTATTTCCACGATAGGAATAACCATCTGCACCTTCACAGCTGTAGAACCGCATCCAAATTCTGCGCGTCGAGGTCGGCTACTTCCGACAACAGCGCTAAAAAGCCGCACGTGTGGGTGCATGCGTGGCGCAGGCTACCCCAGTCTGATCAGTTTAAAGCTGTAAAAAAAACCCACGCCCGAAAGCTGCACCTGGCTTCACTAAGCTGCTTTCATTTAAACAGATTCGACTTCCGTGCGCTGGGAGGTGACACCCACGGAGGGAGCTCGGTAGCACCCGAGGCCACCCGCCTTTGCAGCGGGCCAAGGCTGCTTTGAGTTGCCTAGCGACAGCCAGGGATGCCTGCGCGAGCAGGAGGGGTTGCCTAGAGGAAGAGGTGCGTGGGTGACACTTTCATGCAGCAAGGAAAGACTTGCTATTGTGCTGCAGCCCACGCCCTGTTCCCCGGTGGCTGGGGCAGACTGCACACCAGAGGACTCCACGCGTCGCACTGCAGCTGGGGCTTCTCATGCTAGGAGAGGGGGGTGGATGTCACTGCCATGGGCACCAGTGCTCAGCTCCTGCCCCTCCTAGCTCTTGCTGGGGGTCTGATGAACCTGCTAAAGTACCCCCAGCTCCCTGCAGTCTTTCAGCTGTGCCTCCATGCAGGGTTTCTGGAGAAAAAGGGAGGCAAAGCTCTGTGCTTTAACACTAGCTAGTGCTGGGGAACGGTGCTCACTTGGCAGCCCTGCGGGGCGAGGGCTCTGCCTGGGAGATGGACACAGTCCAGGTAGCCGCAGAGCAGACGTCTCCATCGCAACAGGGAGCAGGAGCCTTACCTGTGTGTACGGTCAAGCAGTCCGGTCCGTTCCTTGGCCTCGCTCCCAGCCGTACCAAAGGCTCCAGTGCAAACACTGGGGGAGCTGTTTTCACAGGCACGTCCCTCTCCGCTGGGGTTGGGTCAAGACTAACAGATGCATTCATGCAGGGCACAGACCTGACATCGGATGGGAACACGATCCAGAAGCCTTTCCCCAGTGCCCAGGTCCCACCTATGCTGCATTGCTCTTTGCCATGCGGCAGAGCCAGCTCCACTTGCCCAAGCTCTGGGTTCCTGGCACCGTCTCAGGTTCCTGGTCCCGAATAGTAATCCTACCACTTGCAAAGTCTCAATTTGCCCAGGCCCCTATCCTCAGAGGCATCTTATGCTTATGCTTCTGTGTTTGAATGAGTCCCTTATCCTGGATGCCTACACCTGCAGATGTGAATGCGGTCCCCAAAGAAACACCACACACAGAGTGGCAGATCTGTACCTAGGCTGGGCTTGGCATCACCTTGTCCGGGGCGCCAGGGAAACCAACCAGGATAGTTATCCAAGAGCTTTAGGCTTTAGTGTACCTAGCCTCAATCCTGCATCCAGAGATGGAAAAATTGATTCCACCTCTTTTCACAAGGGAGATGCTAAGACAAGGTGATCTCCTCAATGTTACATGAAACTAAACAGCTGTGAAGTCAAGCTGTTTTAGCCAAGTCCCAGACCCTACCCTGTGGGCAGCTTTTCTTCTGTGCCTGCACCACACTGAATAACTGTACACAGCAGAGTCAAGAGCAGGGATAGGACTTGTTGGGTTTTTGGTTGCAGCCGTGTTGGTCCAAGGACATAGGCAGGCAAGGTTTTTTGGGTAGACGTGATATATTTTATTAGACCAACTGTGCAGCTGGAAAAAAATTTCCTAGCAAACTTTTGGGCACAGCCACCCTTCATCAGGCCTTCTGCTCCTCAAATAGTCTCCACCACCCAAGCTAAAAGTTTCCCAAAGGACTAATGCCCCATAGGCTAGAGACCCTGGACTGCCACCAGGAGTCACCATTATAAAAGCCTCCACCTTCTTCCCATCCCTGAGCCCTTTCCAAATGTGACAGTGTCCCCCAACTCCCACTTTACATGTTGGGAAACAAACACCTACAAGCAAGTGATTTGGCACCTACCGAGTTGTCAGCCCCACGGACACTAACAGGAGGGCAAGGTGCTTGCAACTTCCAGCAAATGTCCAGCGCCCCTGGCACAGGCTGCTGACATAGAGCCTTCAGATGCAAGGGCCTCCCTTATCCCTCTCCACTCATATGAGTCAATATGCGTTATCACCCCAGGGCCTTCAAGACGAAACTATGGAAATGCAGAGCTGTTCAGCTGACTTGCACCAAGGGTCAGATGGGTCTCATTAGCTTCACCCCATGGCACAAGGTAGCCTGGAGACAAACACTACATCCCAGTCGACTTGCTCAGGAAGGAGCTGCAAGCAAAAGCCCCCACCCCACAGGCAGTCTTACCTTGGGGCTTGGCCTTCATCAGGGCTAAAAGCCACTGCAGACAGTATCCTGTGTGGGAGCCAGTAGAAGCAGGCTGTGGAGAAGGGGAGTACCCTTTGGGTGGGGAGGAAGGATAGGGAAGCATTATCCCTAGCCCCAGAGAAATTAAAATACTGCAGAGTCAAAATGTTTCATGGGCTTCTTTAAAAACTTTATTTTAAAATAAAGCACCAAGACAGTGCAACATTTCAATCCACCTTTTCACTCAGCCCCAAGCACAGCCAACTCGAAAGCAGACACAAGGACCCCCCTCCCCACACGCACACGTTCTGCAAAGGGAAGTTCCCTGAAAGGCCTGTGGGCAGCAAGCACCCCTGCGCCCCGCGCCCGCCTGAGCCGAGGGATTCCAGCTCCCCCATCGCCAGCCAAGCCCCACTACACCTCCGTCCAAGAGCAACCGAGTCACCAGGCCACACACTCCCACGTCAGTGTACTGCTCTGGCTGGATTTGTATCAGCGCTGGCAGCTGCATTGTGCCCAGGATTCACCTCCCAGCCCCGTGTCTTTGGGCCGGGCAGTAACACAAGACACCGTTCACATACCATAGCTGAGCACGCGGATAGTTGGGCATCCACGCACCGCAGAAGCACTCTACAAAAGGAAGTCTGTCTCACTGCCCCCCATTTTACGGATGGGGACGCTGCAGTACCGAAAGGTGAAGTGACTCGCCTAAGATCACACAGCAGGTCAGCAGCAGAATTAGGAAACGAAGCCAGGAGTCCTGACGGTACTGGCCAAACTGCTTCGGCTTATGCAGTATTTCCTCGTGTTCCTGAGATTGAGTGTTAAAGGCAGAGAGAGACCCACTACCAGGTTTTCCTCAACTCCTGACATGTCACTCAGCACCAGCCAAGGCTTGCTTGTTGTTGTGGGTTAGCACAAAAGTTGTGGTTCAGGACACTGCTTTAGGAAGCCTGGATGGGCCCGTGCCCTCTGCCCATTGCCAGGTTCTCTCTCCCCCCCTCTCCCCACCCCCAACCACAGCAGCCCCTGCCCAGCCACAGGGTTTGACTGTACGAGACACCCCCCCCCCCAGCTTCCTGCTAGACGACTGCACCCCCCAGGGCGCAGGAACTCCCTGCAGCAGGGATTCCCCCCTCCCATCACTTCCCCTCCAGTTTGATCCTGAGAAATGCTCAGAGCTGCTGCTGCTGGGTGGAATATGGGACGTCATAGCTGATTTTGGCCAACAGCAACCACAATCTAGTGCTGGAGCCCTGAGATCAGAGAACAGCTGCTCCCAACAGGAGTCAGGAAATGCCTTGTGCCAATGCCAAGAGCTACAACACCCCAGGCAAGGGAGGGGGGACTTGGCTAAGAGCCATCCCAACACTGTGGGCTGGGATCCAAGGCAGGAGGCATCCTGGAAACCCAAACAATACAACCCCCACCAGGGAACAAAGAGCTCGCTGCACACTCCTGCTGCTACTACACAGCAAGCAGGACAGCTCCCCCCTCTCGGGGGACCACCCTCCCTGCCCAGGGATACCCTCCAAGATCAGCTTGAATGCCAGCGAGCCAGGGTGTAACGCTCTTGGCTCCAGGGATTGATCTAGTCCAGCAGGGAGAGAGAGAAGTCTCCAAGTCTGAGACGGTGAAACTCATAGCTGGGTCTCTCCCTTCAAAAAATGTAAGGCCGTCACCCTGGCAATCCAGCGTGAAACCACGCACGCTTCCCTAATGCAGAGGATATTACGCTTCCAATCCCAGATCTGAGCTGGCACAGAAAGGGTTCAAAGCCCAGGCTAAAATCTGCGATAGGCCCTGGAGAAAGGACAAGCACCTGGCTTGTCCTTTCCCCAGGACTCACCTTTCTGCCTTCTTTTCCATCTCCAAGCAGACTCAGGCTCTGGTTGCATTAGAGGAAAACTTGGCCCTGCCCTGTCTGAGCAGGCCTGACATTAGGCAAGCCAAGCTCACTCATCCCTGAAATACAGAGCAGAGATCACAGTCTTACAATGAGCTCACGTCCAAAGGTCTGTTATAAAGAGCTGTCAGCGCCTCCAGCACTGGCTTAAGTAACGCATTTCTAGAAACTCATGTTCAAAAGCACTTCCAACCTTCCCTAGAAAGTGACTTCGCAAAACTAAACCACTGACCAGAAGAGTGAACGTGCATGCACATACACTGCCCCCCACCCCACCCCCAAACAATTACTGCCTCTTTATGCACAAAGCTGCAAAAACCACATTCAATCAAGGTTAAAAAAATAAACAAGGATATGTCTCATTTAGAAAATGGCTTCTGTGACTGCCCATTTTTTCCCAGCACCAAGGAAACTTCAGCTTTCAGGAACCCAAAGTGCATCTCTGACCACCTGGCCTGTTGCAAGCACTAGAAAGTTTGGATCTCACCTTCAGCGTGGCCCTCGCTGCTCGACACCAACATACACCTGCCTCCACGGTAAAACGGGGCAGTGGGCTGACACCACATAACACTGTGCAATTGCTGGGAAGGACGTAAAAGATGCCTCTTCTGCTGGAGAAGTCTAAGTGGCCAGGTCTGAGAGAAGCACCTTATGTCTGGTCCCTAAAGACAGCTTCTCCATCAGCTCAAGGCTGTGCAAAGGGCTGAGTGTTGAGCTCCACCTGCTGAACCATCGGCAAGACTTCCTGCAGCGCGCAGGTCTCCAATACCTGCCGCTGGCCTCCCCAGCACAGTACGGGGAGGGCTGAGCCAAGCTGAGAGCAGCCTTGCCCTGGCTTAGGGACGCCGGGGGGGCTGGGGACAAGGTGCAAGACGGGGCCAAGGGGCCTGGAGACGAGACACGGAGGGGGCCGAGGCTGAGAGCTTGATCCGAATCAGTGGGTCAAGGCTGGAAGCCTGCAGCCAGAATAAAGGGGAGCTGAAGCCAAGAGGGCTGAGACCTCTACACTGTGGACAGGGTAACATCTGTGGTGCATGAGCATGACTTTAGGGACAGGAGGAAGCTGCAAATTCAGCCCTTAAGGCAAGTAGGGCCTTCCCACTCCAGCCAACCTACCTTCCGCACCTCACCCACCATCCCCATCCAGATCACCCTGTTGGCCAGTGCCCCAGAAGACGACCCTCTTCCCCACTCCCAGTTTAATGGGAATGGTGGGGAAACCGAGGCACAGAGAGAAACGCCTTTGCTGAAGACAAGTCAGTGGCAGAGGTGGAAAAAGAAGATGAGACTCGTCTCAGCTGCACTCTACAACGGATAGAGCTAGACAGGCTGGGGTAAGACCAAGAGGCAGCTCCAAGCTCAGGATGAATAAGGGAGGGATCTAATCCTAAAAATGCTTAAGTTTTTCCCTAGGGAGTGAAATTCATGCACGCGCCACCCAGTACCTAAAGCACCAAGTTCCCACGAGCATTACTGGAGCCTTTTGCCCATCTCCTGCCAAGGGCCAGTTTCAAGTGCAGAGATGCCACTCCACTCCTGCTATAAGCGCACACAAGACACGTAAGAGCTCAGGTCCCCCCGGTCTCTCTCTGCTGTCGGGGACCAGGACAGAACGACACCATTTTTAAAAGCCACAATCTATCCCAACTTTACAGGGGAGGGGGAGATGAATCTAAAGACAGGAAGGTGAGGAAAGCTGATCAACAGCCTTACCTCCAGCAGAAGTGTACAGAGCACTAAAAAGTGCTTTACAAAATACACAAAACACACCTAGCACAAAGCACAAGCTCTCAGGCACACTCCTTCCCAACCAACTACTCCTGACCAAAGCAATCACCCTTCCAAACAGTTTTAGAAAAGTGGCACTAAAAAAAGTAAGCTATTCTTTCCAAAAAAAGCAGCATTTGATTTGACTATATAGATAAATCTATTTATATAAATTCAGCTCTAGTAGAGAAGACTGTAAAAATATCGCACGCACACAGAATAAAATAATCTCTCGTAAAAAAAAAAAATAGCATATGCATTTCCCCAAGCTTATTAAAAAAATGACAAGCCAGAAAAATAACCATTCAGAGCTCCACACAAAATCCAAGGAGACCCAATGCCTTGATTGAGATTTAGACTGAATCTGAACGATGCCTCGGCTCACTTGGTGCAGCGACATCTCTTCCGTGTTGGCATCAACCCCCTTCATCTAACTGGGATTCCTGCTTTCCTCTACCAGTACGGGAAATCACCCTCACTCCCCTCAATCCCACACTCCCCTTGAACTGGAGTGACTCCACTAAAGCCAATGGAGTTATTCCAGATGGATGCCCGCGTAACCAACAGCAAGAAAGAAAGTTGTGTTGAGGGACATAGGGCCCAGCCTTTGCTGGGTGCTTTGCCCAAGACACAACTGCAGCGTTTGCCTCCCGGGAAGGGCAGCTCCACGGCACAGCAGCTGCAAGGGGGCTGTGAGCCCTCAAAGACGGGTTCTGTTCCACCTTTGCTTGCCAGATGCTGGTGCCAACATGGGCTAAAAATTAAGGAACTAAATAAATATTCTAAAAACCCCTCTCCCCCCCCCCAGGAAAATATGTCAGCAGGAAACAGATTCCAACCCAATGCCAAGCCCCAGAGGGGATAAAATGCTCCCACTGATGACCGGCATTCGGACCATGATTGAAGTCGTATTTGATGGGCCCATGAACAAGAGATCAGTTCCCAGGGACCCTGCTGCACTGACTGCCTTGTGGAGCAGAGCATCCAGCAGCAGCTGGGGGCACCAGCCAGAACAGACTGCTTGAAGCCATGTTCCCAGAGATGCCCGCAGCAGGGCTCCCCTGTCCCCCACAAGGCCTAGGGGCAAGGGAACACCAGTATCAATTTGGCACACTTTGGTGAAGGAAGATTTAAGGGGAGACTATATATACACTGGAGTGGGAGGGAGCACTCTCCCAGAATGGACCACCCCGCAGGACGGCTGCATGCCCAGGCTGCTGCGCCCCACACACTGGCCATTGATCTTGGTGGGGATCCCCAGCAGAGAACACCATGTGCCATCGCACCAAACAGGGCATCTTCACTGGCAGGATCTTGTGCCAGCTACACCCCTCAGCTGCTGATGCTCACGGTGGTGTGGCAGAGAGGGCAAGTCTGAGCCAAACTTGGATATGCCCACCCCTCCCTCTGTGCATGGAAGGGGCCTGATGCCAGCTGTGTTAGGGGGCATAGGACTCCCTCCTGCTGCAACACACCTGGAGACCAGCTGGCCCCAATCAGGGCACCACAAATGACTCCCTGAGGTTGTTCTTATCTCGAGTATGGTGGAGATCAAGGCCAGAGTCTTCCAACACAGAAGTAGGGTTCAGTGATGCTCTCTGGGGCCACCACCCTATATTCTTATGGGTTTCATCTACTCTAGGCAGGACCAATCCAGCCCCCACCTCCTAGCAGCAATGCCTGGCACAACAGGCCAGGCACATCAAGGACTCCAGCCTGGGGCGGGGGGTTGATGCTATCACCCCATGCAGGTCACTGCTGCAAGATAAGATTAACTATAGTCTTGAAGCAGCTCATACTTGGCACAGACTCCTGCTCCAAGGGAGCAATCTGGCCCCACAGGTAACAGCCCAGGGCATTTACCATGAAGTGCCCAGGAGCTGGAGTTTCACTTTACCCCATCCCACCCCACGCCTGACTCCCAGCATGTCACTTCAGGAGGTGCTGTGGCCCCCTGACTTTCCTGAAAAAAAAATAAGGCCAAGTATTTCTCTTCCCACCCCATCCCCTGTGCAAGTTACTGATCTTTTAACTGCCCCTCCCCACCACCCCAGCCTACTGCCCTTACTACTACCCATCTAGTAAGCCATTTAGTCAAGCCAATCCCTTGATCCCATCACAAGGCTCCAAGACCCCCAGTCCTGCTGATCCTTTTCTGCATGAATCAAGCAGATAGGAAAAAGCAGGCAAGAATCCTCATGGCTGTGGATAGAAACAGGTTTCCCTTCAATCTGCTCATCTCCCCATCAGTCACTTCAACAGAAGAGAAATGCAGAGCTTCAAATAGCCTGGGGGCCTCTAAGCCCAGCCAGCAGATCACCAAGAAGGGCAGACTCCAGAGTCCAATTGCACAAAACAAAGGGGTAAAGGGAGAAGACGGCTAATGCATTACATTTCAGTGTATTCAACCCCATGGGGGCCTTCACTAACTACCCCAAAGCAGCTGCTGCCCGGGGCACGTGAGCTGTCCAGCTGGTCAGTCTCTCAAGTGCAAATCCATCCTGCTCCTAGTACTCCTTTGTGCCCTGGTCCATAAGTCCAGAGAGAAGGAGCCACCATCCAGCCATGGTTTCAGAAAGCTGGTGCTACGTCACCCGGACAGTCACCCCCAAAGTCTTGAGACCTTCTCAGCACTGTGCTTGGAGCATCTTCTGATAGAAGCCAACATCACCTGAGACTGACCCCTGGGGAGCTGGTTCCCAAGGGCCACGCACAATGCAGAAGCAGAGACAGGGCCGACTCCCAGCCACACGAGCAATTATTCCTGTCACTGGGCCCAGACTCCACTACATCCCACTGAGCGTAGATGCCTTCCACAGCACATCCCCCTAACCGCAAGCTCTGGGGGACACAGCAGGACAACTTCTAGCTCAAGCTTGCCTGTGGATTTTAATGCTCACACCCAGACTAGGTAGAGCGGGGGCATTCTCTGCACAGTGGGGGAAGCTTCCCCTATACCAGTGCCCCAGCCCCAGTCTAGAAAGGCTGTTTTTATGCCAACTTCCATCCCTGCCTCAAACGCAGAGGCTTAATGCCAGCTACAGTAGTGGGAGTGTTGCCCAGACAGTGGCACATTGAGAACTGCCTGGGACTCTACACCGTTTTTCATCCACCGCCAATCAGTCTGGCTACAGTCGTAGCCAGCAAGGAGAATGAAGGCTTGGTGGGCAGCAGGCAAGATGCAGTGGGAGAAGCTGAAGTCCAGACTCAAGTCATCTTTTAGGATGAGTGCACCACAAATTAGTCACTAGCTGCCAGTTTGATCCCCAATGCAGACAGAACACATCTCTCTCAGTATAGGCAGTGCCAGGCACATGCCATGCCCCCCACATACATTGCTATCGAGTCCACAGGACCTGGTCCTTGATGCCAGGCTTCTGCTTTTAGACCCCAAGGTCCTGGGCGATTCTCAGAGTTCAACCAGGGGGTGGTGATACCCACTTCGCAGCTCAGCCATTTTCAGGCTTCCCTCTGTCATCAGAGGGAGAACACTGCCAGGATGCTCACAGTCCCAAGCATGGAAGAAAATGCTGGGACCCCTGCAGGCGAGGGGCATGGCAGCCTCAGCACCAACCGGACCATCTAGGACCCAGGCACTTGGACTAATGCAGCTCTGAACAGCCCAGCTTTTTACATACTGGCAGCACGTACACCTCCATTCCCAGAAACAACCAGTGTCTTTTGGGTAACAACCTGAGCTTTCTTAAAAGGACTCTAAATTTCCCTGAGGCACCAAGCACCCTTCCTCTGCAGGGGAAGGGAAAGAAATATCAGACCCATTTGAGATATCTTCAGTTCAGCACCTAAAATTGGAGGCATCCAAAACTACCAGGCCGCTAGCGGGTCTCAGACTCCATTTTGTTTGGTTCATGCCCCGTGATGTTCCAGCAACGGCGGGGGCACGCGGAAAGCGTCCTCCACACCGTGCTCTGCACAGGCTGGCTGAAACCCACCACTCCTATACGCACCCAAAGGGCTAACAAGGTGCTCAGGCCACTAAGCTGTTCCCAGTTCCCCAGTCCAGAGTCCGCATCTATAAAAACAGATTCTTTACATAAATAGGCTGATTAAAAGCCCCTGCTTTGGAGAGGCAGATCTGGATTGTGAGCATCACAACAGATCCACTCCCTGCCACATCTTCCCTCCACTGCCACTGCTCAGCCAGCGCCCATGGGCAAGGCCCTTGCAGCTTGCCAAGGGCCCGTGAGTCTGCAGCCAGGGGAGGGGGTTAAAATCTACATAAATAAATATTTAAAATGTGGCCTGGGATTCACCTCTTCGCTAGAGCAGGGCATGGGCTGTCCCCAACACAGAAAAGTGATCTTTTGGAAAGCAAAGCCATATCTCCGAGAGGAGAGGGGAAGTGCAGAGAAGCAGCGATCTTCGTCATTGGATCTCTCTTCCCCGAGCAGCCTTTTGTCCAGACAGTGAAGCAGGCGTGAGCTCTGGAGACGACGACGACGACGACGACAAGATAAAACTGGCCTGGGCTGAGCTGCCTTCTTCAGCGGATAGTCAAAACCATCCCAAGGGCATAGAGGGGAACCTAGGCCACTGCACCTCCCAGGTGCAATAAGGACTGTTAATCCAGTAAGGGGTCAGCAGCAAAGGCAGAACAGGGGCATAAAAGGGCAGGGACCACGTTGATCACACCCTCAGCATCCCCTGGGCAGGAACCTCTCAAAATCAGGCCAGCAAATTTGGCTTTGTGGCACTGGTGGGGGAATACCAGAGACATGCAGAGTCCTATGGACGTGCTGGACCCCGCGGGGTCAAGGTTGGGGCAACGTCGGAGATGGCAGAGTCCCACGAGCACCCAGCCGCTGCCCTTTCCACAGCCCTAAGGGGAGCAGAGCGTGCAGCCACAGCACTGGGAGGAGCTGGTGAATGCTGAAGCAAGGCGTGAGGGGGAAGAGTCTGCAGCCCAGAGGGAGCTCATCAAAACGGGAGCCCATCAGCGAGAAGGGGCCACCCAGGGCTGGGAATGGGCCAGGCAGCATCTCTGCACATCTCTGACAGTCTGCGCAGCCAAGAGAGGCTCCTCCTTCCCCTCCTCAAGCAACGTGCCTCTACAGGAACTTGGCCGGGCTGGGGGCCGGGCTGGCAGCGGGGCTGCCCGCCAGGCTGCTGGGTGCCGAGTCGCTGGGCGAGATGCTGTGGCAGCCTGGGCGCTTGACCATGGAGGGATGGAAGGCGGGGTGGCGCCGGGCGTGCTTGGTGAGGTGGTCGCTGCGCATGAAGCGCTTCTCGCACAGCGGGCAGGCAAACTTCTTCTCCCCTGTGTGCGTGCGGTAGTGCCGCGCCAGCTCATCCGAGCGTGCGAACTTCTTGTTGCACTCAGGCCAAGTGCATGGGAATGGCCTCTCACCTGCAGAGAGAGACAGAGAGAAAGGGTGAGTGCATGGGCACATATACACACTCATACACGCTCACACTGACCCCACAGGGGACAGGACTGGGTTCCCCCTACAACCTATATGACCTATCATATATGCCCTGCCCTCCTCCTCCTCAACTTCCGACCCGCCTCCCCAACCCGAACAGAGACAGACGGCATCAGGGCTCGGAGACAGGAGACAGAATTCAGGTTCTTGCTACCAATGGCTGTGGCAGCAGCCTGGTAGTGCCTTGTAGCAGAAAACGGTGGGAGAAGAAGGGAAATTTTCTCAGCTGTCTGTAAGGGAAAGCACTGAACCAGTGGCTGACCAGGTTCTGCTCAGTGCAGGAAAGAGATAGTCAGGAAGGGTGAACCCCTGCACTTCTCTCCTTTCCAACTACATCCTGTCTCCCACCCACTCCTGGAGGCTGCATTTACCCCTGTCCCATCTTTGCTGGAGGCACAGTCCCTGGATGTGGTTCATGGCCAA
Source organism: Caiman crocodilus (assembly GCA_030014935.1). Taxonomy (NCBI): domain Eukaryota; kingdom Metazoa; phylum Chordata; order Crocodylia; family Alligatoridae; genus Caiman; species Caiman crocodilus. Next base: position 1,324,728 of record JAGPOW010001614.1, read on the forward strand.
CACCCAGAGCCCATTCTCACCAGGCCTGGCACCTGTCCCCCTCTCCAGGCAGAGAAAGAGGACTTGTATACCCAGGGAACGAACCAGAGGTATGCATGCACCTGTGACAAGGTTGTGGGTTTCCACGCTGCACACTGGGACCACAAGGAAATTCAGAACAGCAAAGGCAGAACCCAGCCCCTCCTGCTCCAGGGCCCCAGGCTCCAACATTTAAGCTAAGGGAGAATCTCCACTACCCATCTGCACTATGGGGGTCTACAGCACACAGCTCAACCTGAAAACATGCCCCCTGCAGCCCTCTGCAAGCCCAGTCCTATGCATCCCAACTACGTGGCAGCAAAGTCTAGGGACTTTTTTTTTTTTTTGCACAGGCAGTTTTCTAGGGCCCTGGAAGCTGCTTTGCAAGTTCTGGGGATACGCTGCTGTGCAACATGTGGCTGGCACGGCGGACAGCCACAAGCCTAGATGGTGCCTTCATGCGATTCAGCAATGAGAGCCGTCTTACACTGCTAGTGGAGTGTGTGCGTGTGTATGCACCTTCCTCTGCCTCTCAACTCCAACCTATCTCCTACAACAATTCAGGGACAGTCAGAACCATCCAAGCAGGAATAGCTGGGGATTCACAGCAGGATGCGGGGACAGGCACTGGAGAGGAGACAACTGTTAGGAACCCCAAACCTTGGGAAATAGTGAGTGCAAGCAGCATCTACCCAGCCAGCACTCTGTATTGTGTAATCTTTATTGTGTCTAAGAGCCAGGAGATCTCCATTAACCGTACCTCCTGGCTACCCTCCACACCGAGCGGGGCCAGTGTGCTTGACAGAGGGGGAAAGCCCTACCTAGAGCAGAGGGAAGGCAGAGGAGCTCTCTCGGTGCAATGGGAGACAGCAAACAGCCCCAAAACCAAGCACAGCTTTACTCCCCTTCCACCCCCTTTACTTCAGTGGGAAGAGGGGATGAATCCCCCCCTCTGCCCGCAAGGATGGGAACCCTCTGTGTATTGCAGAGATTTGGGCAAGGGCGCCACGCCGCCCTATTGTTTGCCAGTTTTAATCCCAGTCCCCATCTGCCTAATCCCAACACAAAGCAGCCAGATAGGAACAAGAATAAAAAAAATACATTAGAGGGGATGATGAAAACCAAATTAAAACCGCAGCTTAAGACACTGTCTGGTCTAGCCTCCCCGGAGACTAATTACAAGCTCCCAGCATAGAGGCCATCCAACCCAGCAGGCTCCTGCTACCCGATATACCTCCCCTTCTCCCCATCCTGGCCAGCGACTCCTGCCCCCTCCCAGGGTCTGGAAGGGCATCCCTGTCTGAAGGGAACAGCAATCCAGGTTTGCCCGGACTGACAGCATTTGCGAGCACTCCTCTCCACACACACGCACTCTTGAAGCCAAGGGTTGTGCAGCTGAGTTTCGCTGCTGATGCCAGCGGTGATAACGCTGAATCTGTAGCTGCTAAAGCTGAGCCCCACCCCAGGGCACTTAGTCCCTTGCTGATAGTGGTTCCCAGCTGTGGCATCAACATCTTGGCCAGAAGCCTGTATCTTGCTCTTTGAAGCGATCTCCCGCCTCCCTGCAAGATTGCCTCCCTTTCCAGAGGCCCAGCCTACCCCGCACCAGCGGATCTGGGCTCAGCCCATAGTCCAGGCCTGGCTACAACAATTCTGGGCTGACAGCAGCATCGGCTCAGAGCGCGGTGACGCCTTCCTGCTGGGGCTGGGCAGGTTCCCCCATTTCGAAGCCAAGCACTCCCTCCCCCGTGGACGAAGACGCTGCTCTCCAGCCCTCGCCGAGTGCAAGCTGCTGGGCTTTGCCCCCGACAGGTTGATGCCCAGGAAGCACTGCCCACAATCGTGCAAGATGTGTCACAGGGGCTGGATTATTAGCCCTGCCCTCCCTCCAAGGCCCACGCAGTCTGTTATCTGAGGCACGCACATTTACCAGTGCTGGGAGCTAAACGAATGCCAAGCAAGGCCCCCCGGCTTCACGGGGCACCCAGGGACTGCTAGCCTGAACGGGGCTCAGCACCCTGTCAGAGCTAGTGGCCAGCACCTGCTTCAAAGCAAGATGCAAGAGCTCTGCAGCGCTGGGTTAGCCTGCCCCAGGCAAACCACACTCCTGAACCACCTCCCGCCCTGGAGCAGAAGGGTTTCTCCCTCTTGTATTTAAGCCCTGCTATTTAAACACGGGACAGTCACACAATCAATGTCCCCTCAGTATCACCATGTGCCTTGGAGCCTCTGTCCTGAGCCGTGAGCTCAGCGTGTCAGGTGCTGCACAGAGAAGACAGCAGCCCCTGCCCCAGGGAACTTGCAATCTCAGTAGCATCCATGCTGATCTTTTGCAGCACACTGGCAGGAAGGTCTTGCACGTGCTGCCAGGGCATGGCAACAGCTCAGTTTTAAGATGAGCATCGCCTACTCATTACCGTGCCCTTGAGGATCACTACACTCATCCCGCGCACGATTTAAACTACCAGGGTACGAGAATCCAACATGTGCCCGGGAAGCCCCCCTGACGGTGCAGTCGCGGACAGGAAGGCTCTTCAGTCAGCTTTCTGGAAGGAAAGTTTGGGAGGGGAAGGGGAGGAGACTGGGAGAGGGGGGAAAAAAGCAGAACTGCTTATGCATGACTAACTCCCCAGGCTGCACAAGCTCAAAGCAGAGAGACCGGGACCGAGACATGGCTCCACTCTCCTGAGAGCTTATTCTCAGCCTCACCATGAGTCACATCCGATGCCTGGCTGCGAGCGTGGGATATCGGACGGGACCCTTTCAAGATAAAAATAAACTGAAGACAAGCCTCTCCTTATTCCTTCAAGCCCCACAATGCTGCAGCTCCCTTCTGCGCGTGCTTATCCCAAGACGCACAGCCTTCAATACTCCTGCCCACGCAGGTCACGTTAGGCACCTGTACATAGGGGCAGGGCTGGAGAGATTACAGCAGGGCAAATCATGGAGCAAGTCTACAAGGAGGCATCAGGTGAAACTGGAACAAACCTCGATGTGTTTGCACCTCCCAAAAGCCCTGGGTCAAGCTGAGAAACTGCGGGGCTTTGTTTCATTCTTGGGTTACTTAGCCCTTTAAAATGTGGGCCAAGTTTGAAATAAAGGACATTGCTTTGAAATGAAAAAAAAGTTACTGCTTTACTTTCCAGGGGGGCAAAACACTAAGTTTAAACCCTTTGGTTAAGGCAATCAGGACTCATGGGAGAGATGATATCTTTTATTAGCTAAAGAAGATTTTTGCGGAAAAAAAAAAAAAAAAAAAATTCTTTACTGAGGACTACGAGTCCCGACTGCCTTCTCCTCTGAACCAATACAGCTACAACCTGGAGCCCTTTGGTTACAAATTCCCCCCACATCTTCCTTCCCACCCAACAGAAACTACATGACAAATCTTCCTCCCTACCCGATAGAAACTATATGACGAATTCAGTTTCAGTCTTCCCCAAAAAGGCCATTTTGGGGCAAATTATTAGGCAAAAAAAAAATAGACCTCTCGCCCACTGCACAGATTGCACCGGCCTTTCTTCACTCAGATTGCAACACGTAGGTCTGTTCCCAGCATCATGGCAGCACCAGAAGCTCCAGGTGGAGTATTTCGCCACCCCCAAACAAAAAAGCCACGGTAAGCCCCTGCCCACATAGGACTCCAGCACATGGCTTATCCCCGTCTACAGGGTTGCAGCCCTGAACACACTGATCTGGTCTCCTGCTCGTCACACTCCCAGTGGCTCGGGCAGGGCTGATCAAGGGTTGAGTTTCACTTTGCTGTTAAGGGGCTGGGGCCCAAGAACAAGGCTCATCTAGATACCGTCTCTCAGAAGAGGCCTGCAAGCAGGTAGACCCAAAAGTGCTACGGAGGGCGGGGGGGTGGTCGCACTCCTGGGTCCTTCTTCTCCTCCAACAGACCCAGGCAAGCCGCCGGAGTCCTGCGCCAGTCCGCCCGTACCTTGTAGAGGGGATAAAAGTACAGCCCTTGTGGGAATGGAGCCGTTTGGCTAGCATGGGATTTGGCATCCCCGACACAAAATCAAGGGGAAGGCATTCTCCGGTTACTCCCACACACGGCAGCATGAGCTGGACCTAACAAGCCAGGAAGGCAGCAGCCCCTCCTTGCCAGCTGCTCCTGCCTCTGTGCTCCCCAGAGCTTGCGGGAAGGTGGGCACTCAGCTCTTCTTTGTTAGGATGGCCGAGTCCTACGCTCTTCATTTCCAAACGAGAGATGCCGGTCAGGGATCCGGGCCCATCCGCACATCGGGCACGATCGCAGCTGGTGCAAGAGCCCACTGCGCCAGATGACTGCGTGGCCCTGGCTGCAATCAGCCAGAAGCTTAAGGCAGGCGGCAGAAGGATTGCAGGGGTGGTGAACGGAGACGGGAGGGCACTGCAGTCCCTGCCGCTTGCAAACCTAATTGCTCGGCATCCTCCCCACGCTGCCACAGCCTGTCCCACAAGGGGCTGGAAGCAAGCCCAGCCTTGAAGCCAGCACACATCAAGGCTCTTCAGGTGGGGTGGCCCTCTCCTCCCCACAACCTCACAGAAGCAGCCATTGATCCAGCTCACTGCAAACAGCAGGGATACTAGAGGCAAACGTCGCTGAGCAAAGAGCAGAGGAGTGAGCCTGAGCAGGGCTTGCCAGGGGGCTGCGATCCACTGCTAGGGACCAGATGGGCCTAGGCAGCTAATCCGAGCGCCAAAGCCTGGATTCCTTTGAGGTTTGGGGTGGGGCAGCTCTTCTTGGGGTAAGCAACACTCATTTAATCATCTCTAACCACAGAAGGCACGTGGCCTCTCCCAAAGCACCCTGCTGCTAGAAGATACTGCAGTACTTCATCTGCCAGCTCTGCCTGGATGTGCTAACCAGACCAGGGAGCAAGGAAGAGCTCCCAGGGCCATCGAGGTGCAGGTGGCACCAGAGAGGATCCCCACCCCCAAGTGGGGCACCAACCTGCTCACAGTCCCCGGGGCATCTCAAGTTCGGCGTGCTGCTCCGATCACGCTCCCTGCCTGCAGCTTCGCTGCCAGGTGATGGAAGCTGTGAAGCATCAATATGCTAAATGCTAGGCTTTGAAGACAACATTGAGTCACTGGGTGTGGGGGGAAAGGGGCAGGTGATGGGTGGAGCAGGTGCCCCAGCTACCGTACCAGAGGGTGGGGAACCAAGCTCCTGGCCCACCAGAGGCTGCCCAGCCATGCAACCCTTCCTGGAAGGAGTATTTGCATGGCACTGCCCACACACAGGAGGATGGGCTGGCCCAGTGACTCACCCTGCCAGGCTAACACTTAAACTGGTGGGAGGGAAGGGGCGGGGGGAAGGAGAAGGAGTTCCCCTTTGTCTTCGAGAAAAGACATTAAACAAAAAGCCACATGAGGCATTGCTCCCCAGACAGGGAGGGTGCAGCAGGTAGCGCAGCAGGAAACGCAGCCCCAACCAGCAAGACCGCCTGGCTGTCAGGTCAGGGAGCAGGGCCCCAGCTCCGGCATAAGCAGGGCAACCGCAGAGACCCTCAGGGCACAAGTATCCATGGAAAGGCCGCAAGCTGGCAGCAGCCGCAGGGCAGGCTGGGCTTGCAGATGACAGTGCCGCTCCCTGGCATTAGCCCAGGGACTCGCGAGCCATGGGCTGCGGGTAGGCGCTGGCTCTCCACGGGTTAACGCTGCAGGGAGGCACTCCCCCCCCCGCCACGGCACACAGGGTGGGGTGGCGTGCACCATCTGTGCCGGAGCCTGCGCGGCGCCGGGTGAGCCGAGGACACGGGTTCTGCAGCGCGGGAGCGCCCGGCTTCCCGCGCAGCCCATCCCTGGTCTTGGCGGCAGCTCCTCCCCCGTGCCCTGCTGCAATTGTTTCAGGCCTAGCTCCAGCCCTGCTGCAGCTGGGGAGGGCCAGGGGCCGAGAGAGCAGATCGGTGGGGCAGCTCCAGCCCCTACACCCATCACCCAGTGCCCCCCACCCCAGCACCAGGGAGGGGAGACCACCAAGCAGATCAGAGGAGAGATTTCACACGGGCACAGG
>JAGPOW010001614.1:1339373-1362405 GCA_030014935.1 Caiman crocodilus
GGGCGGGGCGGCGGGGCGCGGCGGGGGCGGGTCGGCGCCCTCGGCGGACGAGGACGAGGACGAGCGGCCGCTCTCCGAGTGCGCCGAGCCGGGCCGCGCCGCGCCCCCGCCGCCGCCGCCGCCGCCGCCCACCACCCGCAGCGTGTCCCGCACCTCGCGGTCCTCGGCGCCCGCGTGCAGCCGCGCCCCGCTCGAGATGGACACGAGGCACTCGGCGGCCAGGTAATCCAGGCACGACATGGCTGCGCCGCCGCTTTGTGCCGTGCCGCGCCGCGCCGTGCCCCTCGCCGCCGCCCTGCCCTTCCCGCCGCCGCGCCGCGACGCGATGCGCTGCGCACACCCGCCCGGGGCAGGCGGCGGCGGGGTGGGGCGGGGCGGGGGAGGAGCACGGCTGGCCCCGCCCCCTCAGTCGCCTGGCCCCGCCCCGAGCTCCGCCCCCGGCGCCAGTGAGGTGCTGCGGGGCCAGGGGACCTGCACGGGCGTTTGTAGCCTGCCCCTGGGAACACGGCATTGCTAAGCTCGCCCACTCTCAGTATCACGTATTACACGGCATTACCAGCATCAGCTATTGTTCAGCCCCGCTCCGGGAACCCGCTAGGACCAGGATTACTCACTCCCCGTGCTGGAAAGGGAGCTTGCTACCCTCGTGCAGTGCTAGCCTCGTGTAAGAAGCACCTTCCCCTTGCACCCCGTCTGGTGCCCACGTTCCTTCGGTCTAGGCAAGGTCTCAGGAGCCCCCAAAGCCCCCACGGGTACCAAAAAGAAAAGGGGGTTGGGATGAACCCAGCACAACTGCGCCTTGGCGTCTCTGGGCCTTTCCAGGAGCAGGCCCAAGGAAGAGTATCCTGGGCCTGACACCAGGTATGTCTCCCCAAAAGCTTGCCAAGAAGAATTTTTTTCCAGTGATTTGAGTTGGTCGCATCAAAGAGATCAGATTTACCCGAAGAGCCTGGCTGCCCACGAGCGCGCCTACAACCTGCGCCCCTGGTCCTGTGAGCGCCCGGCAGCTGGCTGACAGGTAAGACCACCCGAGCCCTTTCCCCAGGATGCCACCAAGTAAAACACCTCTGTCTCTCCCATGCTCCAGCTTTGATCAGTGAAGTAGTTAATGGCCCTGGACCTTCAAGTTACCATCACTGAGATTTAAGTGATCAATCAGCGCTGAGGTTTGAATGAGCCTCTGAGAAGCATGGGATGCTTCACACTTCTGAAAGGCCCATTTCAGCTGCCCCGAGCCCCAGACCTCCCTGCACAGGTCACATTGTCAGTTCGCTTTGATGGTTAGAGGTTCCCCTCCCCCTCCTTTAAACCCAAAACATAGAAGCCAGTGAGATTATCTAATCTGCCTCTGCACCAGGCAAAATGAATCCCAGACTGGAGGAGCGGGGAGGGGGAAATAGTCCCAAAGGACCGGCTACCCACCCCTGCTTAGACGGTCCCCAGACAGCAGAGTTGCAGACCGCCGCTGCAAAGTGAGGGGAAGTGAATCAAACCCATGGCTGTGCTGTATCTCTGTATTCTCACGGTGTTGCAGCATTTCTCTCTGCTTCCTGTCCTAAGCTTTCACATAGCACTGTGGGTTAAGGCAGCTGCAGATCAAGCTGGGGGCCATCTGCATCCCAGAAGCTGGTGAAAAGCACCTCAACAGACACGCAAAACCTTCCTGCAAACAGAGGTTGGTTGTTCCCTTCTGAGGAGGGGTTGGAAAACTTCCTGAGCCGAGCCTGGGATGCAGGATGCACAGCCCTGGCGTCCAGTTCATTGCCCCTGACCACGAGAGATCAGTGGCCTGCTGTTCTCATCTTCCCGTGCTGTGGTTTCCCAGCACCGGCGGATCTAGGATCTCGAAACGGGAGGTGCAGATGGCGCGGTATGTCACCATCGCATGAGATAATGAATTTGCATCTCCAAGAAAACTAGAAGCTTTACTAGTGTGCTCGGGGCTTAGCGCTACGTTATTCAGTTTAGGAGCAAAGAAAAAAAACAGAACTTTACTGGAATCTGCATCCACTTCCTAGAAGATATATTCACATTAAAAATACAACTCACCCACAAGGCAAATAATAGTCCAAAGATAATTTTGCCATTAGGCCTGGAGCCGTGAGAGTTAAATGTGCATCTTATTCTGACCTGTAAGACAAAAAAAAAACCTAGTCTTCTTGAGTATCTTGACAGTGCCTCTTCAGTGCCAGCCATTTCTACACCTGAATTAACATTACCACCCCTGAGCTAAGTTTTTAGCTCGCCCATGAACTCCAGAAGGCACAACTGCGCCTCTGCTTTGGGGGGACAAGTACAGCAGTGTGATGTTTGGGCCCAAGGTACACGGGCTTTTCTTTTCCCTGTGGCATTATAGAGCCACACTGTCGGAGCCGCCGAGCCTCGCTGATGCAGCCCCGGACCAGAAAGACCGCACGCTTGTCACACGCTGGCAATTGCCCCGCAACAGAAGCAGGCAATTGCAGCTGCCAGTCACTCGTCTAGAGCAACACGGAGAATATTCCTCTAGTAAAAGCCAGGGCCAGAACTTGAGCAAGCCAAACACAAAGAAACAATATGTCCAAAGCATTAGGAGCTGCCATGGAAACAGGTCCACAAAACGGGAAGTGACAATGCCAGAACATCTGCAACCTGCACAAACGGGTGTGAAGCCTTTTCACCTTCCTTCCTCGGGAGGGACCAAAAATCATCACCTTTCTTATATGAAATCATCTAGTGCCATCCAAATCCCTTGCCTACGACTGCTAATCTCCCCACCACCAGCATTTGACCCCTCCATGATGTATCTGAAATGCAGCCACTGCAGCTGCTGCCCTGCGGCCCCATTCAGGCTGTGGCGATGCCCTTCACCCATCCAGGAAACTCCACTCTGAAGCCAAAAAAGTGCAGGTAGAGGAAGGAGCCCTGGGAAATGCCCTTTGTGGTACAGGGAAATGATGAGACACAGCCAATGTGCTGGTTGAGTAACTCGGGTACGAGGCTTCTGCAACCACAGAAAACCACAGCATGCAGCCATCACAACAGCATTACTTCTCCAGCACCTCCCAAAGCCTGGAAAGGCACGAGGCAAGTCACACACACATATATATATGTACATATTATATATATATATATATATATATATATACCCAACAAAATGGGACCTTGATGTCAGCCGGGGCGTGTAGGTGCTACAGTCATAGAAACAGCAACAATAATGATTAATTAGACTGCAAGGAACACGTAGAAGAGTCCTGCCAAAGTACCTCGCTCTTGGCTGGGCCACTGGAGCATCCAGACAATCTCCGGGGCTGTTAAATCCCCCGTGTCTGTTGAGGTCATCGGGCAGGAAGCCAGGTCGGTGCAAGCCACAGTGATTCAGCTTGAGACTGCCAAAGGCTCAATATACCCTTCTCCATTTAGTTAGGATTTTTCACTTACCTAAGATGCTGCTATGACTCCTACCACCAGAGTTACCAAATGCCTCCTTGCCTTAATGCATTTGTCCTCAGAATACCCACGTGGGGAAGGGCAGTGCCTTTATCCCCATTTTTCAGGTGGGAAAATTGAGGCACAGATTGCTCGGGGATTTGCTTAAGCCATAAAGGAAGTCTGTGATGGGGCTGAGAATTGACCCCCTGTCTTCTCATTTGGGAGTCTAACCATTGGACCATCTTTCCCTTCCTTTTGCTCGTGGTACTACTTTGTCCTCTGCAAGTCCTACACGACAGAGGGAGTCAGCTGGACACGACGCTTCAAACAAGAGGAGGCAAAATGATCTCTTTCCCCCCTCCAGGAAGCTAAAGCAAACTATGGGGTTGGTGTTTAGCAGTTAGCGGTGTTTCTTTTCCTTCTTGCAGGGGAGAGAGAGCCCTCATTAATCCCCATCGCCTCCCTGTTTCTTTTGCTGCCACTGATCAAACAGCCACGTTCTGCACTCCGCTGCGTCTGGGTAACACACCAGCTTGGCACGTGTAATCGTGCGGCCTCCTTCCATGCAAGTCCGCGTAGAGGATACAAGCCGACTCCTGCGACTTACTAACAGAATCGCTTTTGGTCCTGGGCTGCTTTTGTGCATGGTGATGGAGGGGCTGGGACAAAGCCACAGCGTGTTTTCGGGTTTAAAGGAAATGCTCATTTCTCACGGTAGTTGTTGGGTTCCTTCATGCTTGGCGAAAGCACCTACCAGGTTCCCAGAGCCATCTCCCCGGGCGCTCTCCCCCCTCTCCCTATTCCCAAACAAGCCTGTACAATGAGGGTTTATGGGCAGAAAATAATTGCCTGTGGACTAAGGACTATGTCACCCCCACATCCACTTCCCTGAGATGGTCTGATACAGGTTTAAGACCTACCATTGCAACTAGGGACATATAAACTGCAAGCACTTTTCCCACCAGACATCAAGTATGCGCTTGCACAAACACGCACAGGCCCTCAGCTTTATTTTTCTCATGAAACGATTGATTTTAAATCTAAACAGGAAGATGTTTGATTTTGAGAAAGACTTCAAATGAGAGAGAACCTATGCACCCCTAGGTAGGTTGCTTCTGTGATTAATTAACCGCCTTGTTAAACATTTGCCTCTTACTACTAGTCTGAATCTGAGTCCCTTCAGCTTCCGGCAGGTGAAGTTTATGTTCCTTTTTTTCTGCTAAATAAAGGAATTATCTCCGATTTGTGGCTGCAAAATCCGTCTTTTTGTCGAGCACCGATTCACGCTTCCAAAATGCTGAAGCATCGCCTGTTTCCATGAAACAAAAATGTAGGTCCTGGGCAAGCTTCCAGAATTGTTTGAGTATTTCTCTCGAAAACAGGCCTATTCCGGAGGGAAAAAACAGCCTGTTTTCCATCCAAAAATGATCCCATTTTCATTAGCAAAAGGTTTGCTAAAAGCCCGATGTGAATCAGATTGAGACCGCTCCAGCCCCAGCCCTGCATGCATAGGATGGGGCCATGGACCACACGTACCAGATGGGTACCCCTGCCCTGGCCTCACATGCCAGCTTGCTTCAGCACATAGGGCCACATCACCTGGCCCCAGAGCTTGGAAATTGGGTGGCAGGGGACCAGTGGCACCCCGTATGGGTGTAAGGGGCAGTAGGACAAGCCTTCCAGTGGACACAGCTAACGTCAGCAAGTTTCTTACCAGCTCCCACCTTCCACTTCCTTTCAACGTCATCATTACTATTAAGAATAAAAGATGTCCAGCTCTCACCGAGCACTTGCACCCACGGAGCATTCTCCAGCGTGTGTCAGTGCTCCCGTTATGCAGAGGCGGAAACAGAGACACAGGGAGAGGATGTGATTTGGCCCTGGCCACCCAGCAGCAGGGAGTGCTGTGGATCAATCCTAGTCCCACTGTCTATCAGTGAAGCTTACCCGGATTCCTTTGTTGTACCGAAACAGTAAAACACCAGCTGTGTGCAGTATGGAGCAGGCTTTTTGCAATTGCATAAGAGGTTACAGGAAAGTAGGGCTGGAAAGGAGCTCACAAGGTCACATCTAGTCCAGCTCCCTGCTCAAGGCAGCAGCATCCCTGACTTAACCATCCCAGCCAAGGGTCTGTCCAAACCTGCTCCTGGAGATCCCCAGGGATGGGGAGGCATCAGAGCAGGCAGCTTCCCTGCTGGAACCCGCCAGGAGCCGGAGCCTCTCGTTTCACCTGCATTAAAACTGAACTCCAGAAGCCCTGCCCTGCTCTCCTTCCCCAGCTGGCACAGGCAACACCTGGCGCTGGACTGGCTCACTGGGGCGGGTGCTTTCAGGTTGCTTATTCTTCCTTCTCCACAGCTCCCATGAAGGCTCCTTAGCTCCAGGCAAGGCAGCTCATGCTTTATCTCTGAAGGGTCTTTGGCAGCCAAGACAGTGGCTGTCACAACAGTGTACCTAGCGTGGGGCAAGCAAGGCACCAGCTGCAGGTGCCAACTATGAGGAGGCACCAGAATCCCGCCCTAGCCCTGGCTCTGCCCAGCCATCGGGGAAGCCTTGCACCTGGAAGCACATCTGTGTCCCTCTGCAGACAGCCGAGGCCATATCTCTCAACCCTTCCTCCCTCCGCAAAGTAGTCTGCATCCCATCCTACACCCTGCCCCAAGCACTAAATGATCTCACTACACCTCCGGGGAGCGCAGCTACACAGACCACCACCCCAGAGGCATGAACCCGGGAACATGCGCCTGGTTCGGGGTTTGTGCGCTCCACGCTGGTTGAATGGATCTAATTGCACATATCTACACGGTTCTGGCCTCCTCGCAAAGACTAGCACAGCACCTGCAGCTGCTCAGCTTCATTCTCCCCCTACAGCCATGGGGAATCCCACAGGCCCCATCTGCCAGCATGAGTCACCAGCTCCATCAAGGGATGGGAGTGAAGTCTGGAAAGGACTCAGTGCTTGCTTGGGCGGCAGCCAGCTAGGAGCTGTGTAGGCATCTGCCTAGTTACTCCCCAGGGAAGTTCAGCACCCACTCCCAGGCCCTTCTTGATCAGCCATTCCCCTGGGCCTTGAAGTAGTCGAGACCAAGCTCAACAAGTCCAGGCCCAGTCTTGGAGGAGGGCAGAAACACAGCGCGGCGCCCTCCAGATTCCACGCACCGGGTGCACGTGTAATACCGGGACGTTGCTGTCTCAGTCTGATACTGCAGTCCCTCCAGGCATGCACACGGGATGCATTTATAGCAGACAGGCAACATAAACCCCAATGCCAGTAGGAACGCCCCAAAGCCAGGGGAAGTCACCCAAGACGAAACAGGCAGCAAACTGCGCCAGAGTAAGTGATATGGGTGTGGATGTCATCTGCCCACTCGGTTTGGGATAGCGATAGGTACAGTGCAAACATGCTGTTGCCCGCTCCCCTGCCACCTAGCGCAAGGCTCTGTAATAGCACCGACTGCAAACAGGAGGGAGAGCAGCACGTCCGTGCCCTCTGGCCCTGCCGAGACTCGGTGCACCAAACACAGGTACATCGCACCACTGCAAATGTGTCACTTGTTTGCCCGTAGCAGGGTACCAAGTGTGCAGGGACAAAGGCTTGTAATGCCTGCTCTCTGCTAGATGGTATCCACGCTGCTCAGACACGTGCCATAGGCCCTGTACCGCTACTAGCAGGCAGAGATTCTCCTTTAACTCCATTGCAAGAGACTTGTGCATTCAGGGCCTGACCAAAACCGCTGAGAGCTGGGTGGGTTTGTTGGAGCACAAGGCTCTGAAGTTCCCTCCCTGATGCTGCCGTGAAGTGCAGAGAAAGAAGGAGGTGGATTCATTTTGGTGTAAAAAGAAGCACGGCAAAGTGGGTTAAACACTCAGCTGAGGCTTGGGAGACCTGGCTTTTATTCCTCGCTCTGCCACTGGGCTGCTGGGAGCTTTCAGACAAGTCTCTTTGCCTCTTGGGGCACGTCTACACGTGCCCATGTGGCAATGTTGTTACCGTGCCACGCTTTAGTACTTCCTTTGGCACGGCACAGTAGCAGCCCGTACGCTGGGCGCATGGTTATTTTCCGCCACTATTTGCACTATAACGAGGGAGCATGCTGCTACAGCGAAGCAGCTGCCGGATGTGCAGACGCATGTGGTCGCTATCTCACCGTATCACATCACTACGACGATGCAGAGTCAGGTGTAGAGGTGCCCTGTGTGTCTCAGTTTCCCCATCTGTATAATGGAGAGAATGAAACGGGTCTCCCTTGGAATAGCCCTTTGCCTATTTTACCTTTGCTTCTTGAGGGCTCAGGTCAAGTGTAGGCTATCAAGAGGACATACCGTGACCACCACAGTGGCTTTCTTCTAGTTGCACCCGGGGAAGACCGCTCTGCTGGCATGGGGTAGTACCCGTGTGGGTCATGCATAGTTAACCTTGGCTTTATGCCCACTGTATGGAAACGGGAGACTCCTCCCTAGCTTGCCCATGCGGCTTTATGGCTGAGGGCAAGCGAAACTCAGCGGCATCCGATCCTAAGCCTCTGGGCTTGGGCCTGCATGTAGGACGCCTGCCAAAGGATTTGGGAACATCTGAAGCCCCAGGTTTTCACCCTGACTTTGTATATAACAGCCTTTTCTCCATTACGGATCGCACTTTATATTGTCAAACAAACACGGCGAAACGTGGAGCTTCCCTCTTGCGTGGACTCCCATGTTTACAACCTACGCGTACGGCAGCCGGCACATTATTGCTCCAATCCCAGAGACGTGCGACCAGACCCCCGGCAGTCCCTACAAGGGTCAGATGTGCTGTCACCAGCACTACACTTTGTTTGCTGTTTTCACGTTGGCAAACACGCCTGCTGAGTTTCCCTTCCTATTTCACTTCCTGATTCCCCAGCACTTTGGCAAAGCTCTGTCCTCTGCCTAGGGGAGGGGAGGGAGGTTCGCGATTGCCTGCCGTGACCCTGACATCCCCATTCCTGACCCCATCGAAGCAAACATCACAACTCCCATTGCCTGCAACGGGGCCAGAATTTCACCCCAGACGGTCCAAGCATGAGGCCTGGGACCCCAAAATCATGAGACCGGCTTAGAAACCTTACCTGGGAGCATGGGGCGTGTGTTCAGCACTGGGACCTTCGCAACAAAGGCTAGAAAAGCATTGCTTGTTTTTTTATTTAAACCAAAAAAGAGTCTTATGCAGCCCTGAGACACCAGGAGTTGGACCTTCGAAAACATCGCCATCCTGAGGAAGACTGCGGTGCATTCAACAGCTTGTCTAAGTCCATCCTACCCGTGCAGCTGGTCCAACGTGAGCTACCACCCATATAAGTCACTGCCAAGCATCGTTAAGACTTGCCCTAAAACTCCTGAGAGCTGCTCCAGGCCAGAGATGTTTCACACCTGCTCCGTCTGATCATGCAGACATGGTTTCTGAGTTAAAAAACCCTATTTAAACCCAGACCCAAGGACCAGATCCCGCCGTGCCTCCTCACCCCGCAGAGCTGCGCTCCGGGAACCACCCCGCTGAAATGGATGGAGCGACTTGCAGCATAAATTGCTGCCCACTTCCAGCAAGGAGGTGAGTCCCGGGCACCAAGCACGGAGCAGACATTTAACCGCCGTGGACCCAGGCTCTGATCGAACCAGCGCCAGAGCTGAGCTAAGCAAAATGCGGAGCCAGCACAGGCCACCCAGAGGCTCTGTGGCTGCTGCCTATTCAATTCAACCTGCTGAAAGGTCGAGCCGACCTCCGAATGCAGAGACGGGCTAAGCATCGGATCCGCAGAACGCCCCTACCCCCGGGCAGGATGCCCCAGCACACAGTTCACATGGGTAAAAAGCACTTGGGAGCCAAGCCAGCTTGAGCAAAGGCCCATTTATTGGTTCGGGAGGAGGTGTTTACCCTCCTTCCCCCATACATAGGGGATCTCCCCTTCCTTCTTGCTTCCCCAGAGCCTCTTTCAGCCCCAGGTTGGCCCCAGCGGGCCAGAGAAGGGCGCAAGCCCTATGGGCCTCCCTGTGCCAGCTCTCTCCATGGCCCTGCCCCAGTGCTCTGCAGATCCGGGGACGGGAGAGGGCTGCAGGTGAGCTAGGAGAGGGCTTGGAGCAGTGTCTCTGGGGCCCCCCAGGCCCAACTGCAGTAAGGTGAGGGTTGCTGGCAGCTTGGCTTCGAGGCACCGTGTTGCTAGTGACCCAGCGAAGGAGGAGCTGGGCCAACTTCTGACACCCGGGGGCTGCACGCATCCCCTGGGCGCTGCTCATCTTGCGAGAAGCAAATCCCCCCAGGGCACACGGGGGTGGGGGGACGAAGGAGGGTGGGGAAAACACCCTGCGGGGTCTCACAGACCCCACTCCTGCTCTGCCAAGGGCTGGTCCCCACTGATGCCCTGGGGGTGGCTCTCCTAGCTCTGCACTGGGACACCACGGGGAGATGCTTCCCTCCGTCCCACCCCGACCCTTCCAACGAGTCCCTGCTCCAAGTCTCTTACTCTGGTGACAGCCTCAGGGCCTGCTCCTGCCTCTCTTCCTGAGGAAAGGAGCAACCCGAGCATCACGTCCCGGCACAGCCCCCCACGCTCTGCACCATCTCCCCCCCATGCTGCAGGGCCCAGCCATTCACCCCATTCCCTGGGAAAAGCTGCGCCCGCACATAGGGAGCGAGGCGCCTAACTCCCCTAGGTGCCAAGCCGTGAAATGCCAAGCAGCACCGTGGGGCCTTCCTGAGCTGCCTGGCCCTGCAGGGTTTTACCTCCTATCCCTCCCTGTGTCCCTTCTTACCTCAAGTAAACTAGGGCTTTCCTCTTCCTCAGCAGCCTTGAGAGGACCCACCTGAGCTGGCCGCCGGGGTGAACCAGCAGAGCAGCTCTGCTCTTCCTAAACCTGGACGGTCAATCACAGGCTGGCTCAATTGCTCCCCTACTCCCGGCACGAGGACGTTCATGCCCGGGCCAAACCCCACGGCGGTCGCGGCGGAGGGGAGCTCCCTAATGCTTCCCCGCCGGCATTCGGTCAGGTGCTGCCTTCCCTGGAGGCTGCTTGCAGGCAGGTACGGATGCTCTTCGTCCTCATGGTCCTCTCGGCAGAGGTCTGGTGGCAGCCCCGTGGGCTTCCCTTCACCGTCCCAGCCTCCAGGCATCTCTCAGGCATAGGATGACAAAGGGAAGCTCACAGAGCGCAGGGGAGAGGCTGTCAGCGGAGAATGGGCTGCAGTTTGGTGCACTTCACCCTCAAGGGTCACAGGGCAGGGAGGCCAGGGGCAGCAGCAGCAGTTCAGGGCCCCCCATCCAGAGAAGCCGAAATTGGAACAAGTGAGGAGAGAAGGGAGCAGGGAACGTGGGACAGGGAGACGGAGGGGGAGCAAGGGGGGAGCCCCCGTCAGCCTCCCAGCTGCAAAAGGGAAGAAAAGGACAAAAAATCTCTTAGTTCCTGGAAATGAGTCAGGTTAAGCTGCCTCTGAAAGGTTCCCACAGTGACAGATGCTGGCGGTGCGTGGGTGTGCGTGCGTGCACAGGAGCTGCGCGTGCCTTCACAACGGGGCACATGGGGGAGATGTACGGCTGAGAAAGGGGGTGCACGCACAGGGGTGTTGTGTGCCTGTGCAAGTAGGGGAGGTATGCGCAGAGCCTGTGTGCAAAGGGATGTGCGCGCACCGAGAAAACGCGGGTCTGTGCAAAGGGTGTGTGCACGCGGGGGGGGGCTGAGGTGTGCACGAAGAGCGCGTGCATGGGCATACTGGGCTGCGACGTGTGTGGAAGGGCGTGCATGCATGCCCTGTGGGAGGACGACCTGTGGCAACAGCAGGGGCATTGCTGGAAGGAGCCTGCCCCAGGCCATCCACACCCAGGATGTCCCTTGACGGTGCAGCCAAGACCTAGCAGCACCACTCCTCCAACTGCACCCACCTTCACGGGGGAGAGAGACGGATGCTGTTAGAGAGAAACATCGTTTGGGAGACAAAATCACCATCAGGCCCAAGAAGCGTCTAAACAGCCAAGCAGCCTTGGCGCCAGGTCCTCCTCTCTCATTCCCATTCCGGTGGGGGTCCCACTCAGGCTTGGCTGATGATCATCCTTGGCCCTTACCTGCCCAAAGGCACCCCCCTGCCTGGGGCCATTTTCCTGTACTGAGAACTATGATGGGAGACAGTTTTCCCATCCCTTATGACGCATCCCTTACAAACAGCCCACCTCTGGGCTGTTTATTGAGCCTTCCTGCTCCCCCGGGTGCTCAGCGGACGCTGAAGGTTTCCTCCCAGCTCGGCTGTGTTGCAGCATCCACTGCTGCATCCCGGGTGCCCGAACCCCCTGGCTCAGCCAAGCCGGGCTGGGGAAAAGGAAGCTTTGTTCCATGCAAAGAGCCGTGCTGGGTGCGAGGCCTCCACCTGGCAGATGGGATGGAGACCGCCCCAGCGGTGCCCCGGGGCGGCGGGGGTTTCCCATGGGAGTGGCGAGTGGGAGCCACCCAAACTCATCAGCATCCCCCCAAAAAGGGCTGGCTGGTTTCTATGGATCCAGTGAGTTTCCATCATTCCCACCTGTCCTGATTCACCCCCCGTCAGCAATAAGCAAGGGGTCGGGGCAAGCGGGCGTCTCCCTGGGGTTTGCACCCAGCCTCCCTCCTGCCTGCCCCAGGGCAGGATGACCCGGGTCTCCCCTCCTGTCCTGGCTGATCCTCACCCCCTGCATCTCCTCCTAGTCTGGGGCTGAGCATCCAGATGGAGTTGCCTGGAATGAACCCAGGAGCAGCCGGCTGGGCTATTAACTGTTTAATACCTGGGATAGAGTTAGAGCTGGCAAAATATATTCCAGCCAGGAGTACAACTCACCTCGCCACCGAGAGCAGGAGCAGATAAGGGAGGACTGCCTGTGCCCCGCCAGAGCTCTCTGCCTGCCCACAGGCTCCATCCGTGGCTCCATCTGGGGAAGAATTACTTGGATGGCGAAGAGCTTTCAGACGGAAACGAGAAACAACTGGGGATATGGGTCGTTCCCGTCTTGATTTGCCAGGGGTTTTTTTGGACAGAACAAACCAGGCTGCCGAGCTTCGTTCCCAGTCGGAGACGCCTGCGCTGCTTCAGGGAACTGGGAAATGGTGTTTCCATTTTATGGTCCAGGGGATATTTTGTCTTCCCACATTTTCCCACCCTCCCCGTGGCTCTAAGGGCAAATATTGCCAGGAGCTTGGGGTAACAAAGGAAAAATTAGCTTTTCCTTGTGCTTTGTCAAAAAAAAAAAGGCAGCGAATGCCAGGAGCGCTGTCAAAGGAGAAGGTTGTTTTGTTGGAAATTGGTCGTGAAAAGTCTTTCTGGTCTGATAAGCCAGCTGGTAGTGTCGGGGCAGGCCTGCATCCCCAAGCGCGGCACACGCTGGACTGGGGTTATTCAGGCTTCCTTAACCTGCCCCAAGGACTCTCCTCTGGAAAAGGCTTCAGCCTCTAGCATTCGTTTCTTCCTTGGTTTCCAGCAGGTGCTGCCTGCATGCGGGTAGGCTAAATATGCAAGCAGCAGCTGCTGGTCCCAGGCTGAAATCCAGCCCCATTTGTCTCTCATACAGATTGCAACCCTCCCACTCCCCCGATCTGGATTTGACCTCAGGACCTAATGGGGACAGTTGGTACGAGCTCCTCCTCACTCTGGGATTGCACCTGCGGGCTGAGAAGGGCAGCCCTGCTTCTAGGCAAGAGGCCGCCAGCTGGTACACCCTCCTCCAGGAAGCTCGCAGCAGCCCAGCTCCTGCCCCAGCCCTCCCCAGGGCAGCAGGGTGCTGCCCGCTCCCTTATACAGGGTCGGGGGAGACGGGGAAGGGAGTCAGCCCTGGCTGCCAGGGCCCTGGTCTCGCCATGCTGCTGCCTGCCAGGGCTCAAGCAAGATTTCCTCCTACAAAAGGTGCCACGATCCCAGTCTAATGAATGAAGGGGCCAGATCCTGGCTCCCTGCGCCAGCAGTGGAGGCCAGACGCTGAGTCGCTCCGGCCCTGCAGCCCACACCAAGAGCGGCCTCAGCCTCCAGCCTCACTTAAGCCCAGTGGCAGCTTGGGACCACATCTGACACTCCCTGGGATTTGGGTGGGTCAATTCGGGGAGCCCCCCCATGCCCCGGTCTCCAAGCCCCAGAAGACAGGGGGGGTAGACCCCGCGAGGGAGGGCAGCAAGGCTTTCCTTCTCTCTCTTCCAGCTCCTGGGACTCCCAGCAAGTGAGAAACCCCAGGCTACCACCTCCCCACCCCAGCTTCCTGGATCCACCCCGGGTCCCAGGCCAGTCACGGGTGAGGATGAGGCTTGGAGGCTCACAGCTCCACGCTGCGACACAAACCACTGCCCAAGACCACCTATAGGATTGGGTGCTCCCCTGGCAGCCGCGATGGCTCTGCCCCTCTCTCCCGCCCTGCGCTATAATCAGCCGTGAAGGTGACTCCGAGCCCAGCATCCCAGCCACGGCACCCACCTGGCACAGGGATCCCTGCAGCACAGGTGGACTTCTGCATCCAGTTGTAGCTTGGCAGCTATGGCCCCACCGGCCATTATACCTCATCCGCCTGTCCTGGATGAGTTGGTTGCAAGCCTCTTCCATCTGCCCGGTGCCCTCCCAGCCTCCACAGGGCTCACGAACTGCCGCCCGGGTGCTTTCAGGTCCAATTGAGTCTGAGCCCCTGACTTTCAGGCAGGTGCTTAGACCAGCCCCTGGGACAGGCGTGCTGTGCCTGGTGATGAGGAGGAGAGCTGGGGGCTGCCGGCGGCCATGGGCGCGCACCAGGCCAGATGAATGGGATCAGCGGATCTGCCTCTCCACCCTGCTCCTCCTCGGCTGTGCTGGCCACGCAGGCAGTCTCGCTTCTCCCAGGTGTCAGAGCCCCCACCCTCTGCACTCACCTCCAGCCTCACATCTGAACCAGAGCCCTCCAGAGCCTCTGGTCTCCCATCCAAGGCCCCAGCTGTCAGGGCAGGGCAATGGACATAGCCAAGCATGCCCCATGGCGTACAACTAGGCAAACATGCCCAGCCAGCCGGCCTCACCAGTCTGATGCAGGCAGGCCCTGGGGATGGGCCCAGGGGAATTAAAGGGAGGGAGGGAGGGTAAACTAACCCTCACTTATAATCCAGCCAGACCCTGTGTCTCATGCCAGCCTGAGCCCCCAGGCCTTACCCACACCCCGGCGCAGGGCAGTCCTTGCTGGGTTCACCTGCGGCTGCAGTGGGGGAAGCATCTTCTCTTTCTTTCTTCCTGCCTCCAGCCGCACCTGGCACCGGGTAGAGCCCACCACCGTGTGTCCCACCGTCTTCTCCCCGCTCTTTCTGCGGGCTCTAGCTCGTCCCGGTTGGAATCCCTTCTCCGTCCTTTTATATCTTCTTTTTTCATATGACAAGCACGTGAAGGCCAGAGCAGGCAAAGCAGGGAGGAGGGAAAAGCTCCTTAAGACGCCTTAATTTGGTTTCCTGGGTCCCATGACTGGGCTCGGCCTGTGAGCAGGGTCTCATGACTAGGCATGCAAGCCTGAGCCATCAAAGGGCTCATTTATGCCCCGCACTAACCCTCTTTGCTGCATAACTTGCTGGCTGTAGCATCAAGCAAAGCACATCCCTTGCTGTCACCTCTGCTCCCTGCTGCCGGCCAGCACCTGGCCTAGCTTCCCCTAGAGAGCACCCAAGAAGAAGTGGGCAGGGGAAGATCAGTGTTCATCCTCGGGCTAGCGTACACAGCCCAGGGGGTGCTGGTAGTCCTCCCAGTTAGCACTGGTTGGTGCCCATATGGGCTGAGTCAGTAGGCGAGTGGGAGGCTGACCTGGAAGGGGAAACTGAGTCAGGTTTCCCCTGAAAGAGGCTGCCTTCCCTTTGGTCTCACCAAAGGCCCCCATGGGATCTGGGTCAGAGCAAGGACTCACCTATTCCATAACCTTTAGCAGCCAACGCCGGTTGTTCCCAAGGAACCTGCAAGAAAGGTTACACCGCTGGAATAACCTCCCCTGGTCCTAGGAACGGAGCCCAGCTCATGCCCTGCAGCACGGGGGCTCGTCTCTTTTCCCGATCTCTGCACGTTCTCATTCCCCAGAGAGGCGTCTGAGCCCCTCTCGAACTCCTGCTAGGACCCCAGCCTTGCTGATACGCCGCTGCGGCAAGCCCCAGGCGCGAGCTGGATTCTGCGGGCACGGGCGGCTCCTGTCCCCGGCGCTCTCTGCTTTGCCGTCTCCTCCAGCGAGCCCAGGCGAAGCACTGCACTGATCTGGAAGCTAGCCCCGGAGGCCACTCAGAGGCTTCGGCTGAGCTGAGGGCAGCAGTCACACCTGCCCGACAGTGATGGAGCACCTGGAGGTGGCTCCTTGTGAGCGCCGTGCCCTGCACGGCTCCCAGCCCCTAACGCTTGGGCTGCGGAGCCGCCAGGTCCTGCCTGCCCCACTGGAGCAAGTGGGAGCCAGGAGTGCTCAGCTCTTCTGAATACCTGGGCCTCTGGGCTTTAAGGCCTGGCTGCCTTAGAGAGGAAGGCCAGATCCTGGCCACGCGGAGGCAGAGAGGAGCTGCATGTCCGGGGAGGGGAGCTGGGTCGGGCATCCCCCCCTGGGATGCTCTGACCTCCAAGCCTGCAGGCTGCATTTGGGATACTGGTCCCACTGCCTGGGCTGGGCGGCACCCATCCCAGGTCCTGCCTCTGAGGTCCCCTGACATGTGCTGTGGCTGCAAGAAGGCCTGAGCCAGGGGATGGGAGTTATCCTGGCTTGTCCTCTGCAGAGGCATTTGTCCCCTCTCGGGAAGCCCTTTCCAGGTCAATAGTCCCATATCGAAACACGCTCTTTTACCTATCAGCTGATGGATTCAGTCTGCCTTTAGTTATCCTTCAGTTATCCAGTTGATCGATCCTCCCCTCTCTCTAGTCCATCGACTTCTAGCTCCTCAACCAGCCCTGTAAGCTGGAGGCAATCCCCACCGCCCTGCTGAAGCTCTACCAGCCCCGGCGCACATGGAGATTCCCGGGGTGAGACAGCAGAGAGACCAGGAACGATGGCTTTGCAGCCCTGCGGCAAGGACACCCTCTGCAGGGAGAGGGACAGTCCCGGCTGTGGTCCCTGCTCCAAGGACGGCTCTTTATTTTATCCGCTACCTCGAGCTGAACCCAGGGCTTGCTTCTCCCAGCGGTGCCTGAACCACGGGGCTCCAGAGCCAGGCTCCCTCGGCCCCGGGGCACTTTGTATCCTACGGCAGAGCTTCAACTGGAGGGGGAAGCCTCAGCCAAACCTTGGGGGCCACGGCATGGGCCAGGGAGGTGCCCTGGGAGATGCGGGTTTGGATCCTCTCGGGTGAGGGACTGCTTTGCCCAGGACAAGCCTGTCTGAACAGGGTGGTCCTGTTGTACAACAAAACGGGCACCCCAGCTCCATGTTTCATAGTGCTTAGGGTTGGAAGGGACCTAAGCACATCATGAGGTCCGACCCCTTGTCCCGGGCAGGAACGAATGCGGCATCACAACACCCCAGGCAAATATCTGTCCCAGCCCGTCGGCTCCAGGTGCATTGCCTCTTAAGCCAGAAGCAGCGCAGCCTCCCCAACAAGGTGCCAGGGGCAGGACAATTAGCCTAGCTGTGTGACCATGCCAATTAGCCCAGCTGTGTGACCATGCCAATTAGCCCATGCCCAAGCCAGTTTGCCCGCTTGCCTGGATGGGGCTATGCTGCTTCCAGGCTGCAACGTTTACTGTGTAGACACGGCCGGAGCAGGCCTGGGCACACGCTGAGATGGGAACCCAGGCAGCGGGCAAATCTGCAGCTTAAGAGCTGTGGGGCGGGGGAGCGAGGGCACCTGCATGGCCTCCCAGGAGGGATGTCAGGACCCCGGTTCAGCGCGTAGGTGCTTGGTTCTGCTTCAGCCCCACTTGAGGAGCCCAAATCTGTCCCAGACCCTGGCTCCTAATCTGCAGTGTGTTGAGCCGCGTGCTGGAGGCAGCAGGTCTCATACAAGCCCTCTGGCACCGTCTAAGACAAAACGCCCATTCACCAGTCACCTAATCCTCGTCCGAGATGGGGCTGCCAGTGCTCGGTGGCTGGAGGAGGAACCTGGAGCTGTGGCTACTAATCTGGGCTCACCCAGCGTCCGGTCGAGGGGCTTCAGTCCCCTTTCCCCTCTTGCCCAGGGATCGGAAACCCATCAGGGCTGGGGACCGTCTGTGCAACGCTTACGCAACGGGGTCCCCAGTCCGAGTGAAAGGGGGCGGCACCACTGCCTTCCTGTTGTAGTCAGAAGGTGTAAATCCCTTCAGTCCTTTTCCTCCAGGGATCAGGTTTGGTGACTCTTTCGTTTCCCCCGAGACACGGGAAACACAAACCCCAGCCCGTCCCCATCACAGCTTCCCAGGGACCCAGGCCTCTGATCCCCTGGCAGCGTCTTTCTGAAGCATCTGGGAATCAACAGGAAGCAAGCGGCAGGGAGAGGATAAAAATATGTTTGGCGCAAACAGAAGGTTTCTATGTTGGGATTAGGGAGCTGCAGGCTGTTCCGGCTGCCTCGCTAATGGGGGCAGGAGAGGGCTGGCTGGGGGGGCAGCGGATCAGAAGCAGCTTGGGGTCAAGTCCAAGGCGGAACGTGTTGTTGCCTTGAGAGAGAAGGGAAAACCCAGCGGTCCTGGCTTGCACTGCTCAGCTCCGAGACCCCGCTCGCCTCCCAGAGGTGCCCTAGGAAGAGGGGAGCCTAGCTCCTGGGGCTCAAGCGGAGCAGGAGGGTGGGCAGAGGCAGCGCCGCGGCCGATGCCCAGATCTCGCCACACCTGAGGCGTGCCCCGGTGGGGCCGTCCGGGCTCTATTATGCCGCGGGGGGAACGGATGCCCCTGTGAATTACCCTACAGTTCAATGAGGAGCAAGAGGAGATCCCTGGGCTGGGGCGAGGCCCGGGCTTGAGTCATCCTCCTCCTGCTGCCCAGGCTGCTTGTTTTCTGCTCCCTGGAACAATGAGCTCCTTTGAGCACCCGCAGCACAAGGAGACGGGGCTGAGACGTGCCCCATCCCAGGCACATGACTCCCCCCCACCCCCCGAGCCCCTCCAAGCTGCCCCTAAGGAGATTAGCATGTCAGATGACCCCAGTGCCCACGCTCCCAGGAGCTCCAGGGAGGACGTGCCCGGCGAGGGAGCTTCAGAGGCAAGCAGGGGGGCAAGCCGGCTGCGCGGGCAGAGAGCTGGGGCTCTGAGGGAGGTGCAAGGGTTGCGAATGGTGACTTTAACCAACAAGGGTCCCAGCACCAGGGTCGGGGAGCCCAGCTGGGCCTGGAGGGCGATCAGAGCCCTCATTTGGTCCAGTTAGCCACCTGATGAGCTCAGGGACCCTTTCCTGCGCCACGCACAAACCCCCTTCCGGACCAGACCAGCCTCCCCTGATTTTCCCCTACGTCTTTTCATTATTTTCTAAATGAGAGTGAAAATTTGTGGCCCAGGGCTGCTCCCAGGTGGCGCATGCCGAAACGCTTGGACCCCTCACCCTGTGCCCACATCACCCACACCAAGACTTCCAGGCTCGTGGGATCCGCACTTCTTAGCTGAAAGGGGTTTTGGGCCAAATTATGCCACCGCGGGTGGGTCGAGAGCAATCGCAGGGGGAGGAAATGCTGTCGGCTGGGGCCTGAGCAGGTGTGAGCAAGTGAGGACCCCCCGACACCCAGGAGCCAGGTCTGCGGGGACTCATTAGGCTTGCTCTGCTATGGTGGAGTGTGGGCTGGGATCCTGCCCCCACACCAGACCCCAAGCTCCCCCAGCTCCTGCTGCATCTCCTCCCTCTGCCCCAGCGGGAGGGAAGACTCAGGCCTGAGTCCCCACCATGCAGCTGGCCACAGCTCCCCCTAATCGAACGGGACAAGGACACGGAGAGGGACTGCTCCGGGGAGGTCACTGATTGTCCCTGTTTCACCCACAGCCTGATTTGAAGAGAGATCATCTGCAGCTTTCACTGTGAGCAGGGGCAGGGGGCCGCCTGGATGGGCCGGGAGAGGAAGGAGGGGCAGCTTCCCTGGCTTTCTCCCAGGCATTGCTTTGTGCATGTGCAGGAAAGGCAGTCCATGCATAGGCACACTGGCAGGTGTTTGCACATCGGCATGTGCACGTGTGTGTGGTTGCACACTCACTTGCATGTCTGTGAGACAGAAGACAAACCAGAGCCATTGCCCAGGAGCAGCTTCCCTGCACCCCTTCTCCGCTCCCACCGTGCACCAGATGCCCTGCCTCCCTTGCAGTCACCTCCTGCCACAACTCACCTCTCCGAGCCGCTCTTCTGGACCCTGCCAGATGCTGCAGAGCCTCTGGGGAGGCGCAGGGGCGGCTGGTGAAGCAGCCGCGTTGCTGGAGGATTAGACAGGCGGCTTGTGGGGCCAGACCTGCCTCAGCCTGCTCCCCACACTGCCGCCTGCCCTTCAGGGGTGCAACTCTACATTTACAGGGCCCCAACCTGGCCTGGCCTCACTGCATTAGCCCTATAGGCGCACAGCTCTCTACCTGAGCCGCTCCCTCCTCTGGGGCTGGACTCCCCGACTCCCAGAAATGGTTTTCTCCAGCGTGCCCCCGCTCCTCTCCATTCACACCGACCTTTCCTGTTCATGCCTGCTGCTTCGTGCCGAAGGCAGAGGGCACGGGCAGAGACTGCGCTGCGGGGCTCAGGACAGCTTTGCGTGGGGAGATCCCGCTGCTGGCAAAAGGGGGCTGGGATTGAAGGACGAGGCCCGAGCTGGGAAGGGGGAGACCACATTTAAATGTGGTGCCTGTTGGCTCATGGGGCTTGCACGTAGGATCTCAGCTCCTTGAGGGCCAAGATTACCTTGAACGGTGTTGTGTGTAGTTCAGGGTGGAGACTTGGCTAGCACGCTGGAAGCAGGCCCCCATCCAAGTCTACGCTAGCCTCCCAACGCGAGGATCTCGGCTACACCATTTATTTTTATGGCGATGGGGGATATTTGCACCTTTTGGCTACAGGCAATCGAGACTCGAGGGTGTCTGAATGCCAAGGTCTCCGGCTTGGAGCCTGCACACGGGATGCCTGCCATGGATTTGAGAGTATCTGAAGCCCAAGGTAGAAGCCTCAGCGAGAGGGGAGACTTGCTGCTGCTAGTGCCGCACAGACGTGAATGACCCAGCTCCGCTCAGTTGAGAATTTGAAACCGATTTGATCCAAGACATGAAATTAAAAAAAAAAAGAAAGCTTGGGAGACTAAATCCACAGACAGACCACAGCCAGGGCAGCCTAAGCCTTGTGCCCCCACGCCCCTGGAGTGGAGCAGGGTGCAGAGCTGCTGGAAACGCCCCCGTGTCACCCCCAGCACCGAGGTGGTCTTCTGGGAGCAGCTGGGGCAGAGGGAACCGCTGAGAGAGCCCATCCTGCTGGGCATGGGGCACCGTGGGCAGTGACTATACTAAAGGCCCCAGCAAGCAGGTCTCAGGGCTTGTTCCAAACCACCGGGGAAACAGGGACTGCTGACACACTGGAGGCCTGCAGAGCTGAATTCCTCTAGCACAGGCCTGCTGGGCGCTGCCTGCTCCACTAGGCCCATGGCAGGACATAGCCCAAGGCACCAGGGAGAGGCTGCCCTGGACCGTGCAGATCCTTCCTTCCTGCTTACCCAACTGGCGAGAGGAAGGAGGCCCGTGGCTTGGGCACTCTGCAGGGCATGACCCACGTGAAGCAGGGTAGCACCCGGTGCTGGTGGGCCTGTGCTGTGCTCAGACGCTACGTCAGATGCTACACTGAGCTCCGTGAAAAGGGTCTGGTATCTCGGGATGCAAAACAACCCCCGCTTTGGACCCTCAGACTGAGACATGGAGATCTCCTGTAAAAGTTTACATCTTAAACCTTTATTCCTCTTGGATTTTTCTGTTTCCAAAACGACTCATGAGATCCGCCCACCCAGAGGAGCTGCCTTGGGCGACCTGCTGTCGGGGAGTCCTCTGCAGACACAAAATGGGGCACAGAGCAGGGATGGTGCCATCTCCTTGCCCCACCCGTCCTGCCCGCTCAGGACAGCAGGTGCCACGTGCTAGGCACAGGAGCTTCCAGCCAAGGCTGTCAAATGCCACTCAGCAAATCCCCCGCCTCCCCTCCAACAGTTCCCACTGGCATTTGATTCACTTGTTAAGGGCCCAGCTTCCACTCTGGCTGCATAGGCGGGTGCGCTAGGTGGTAAGACAGAGCAGGCGTGTGTATGTACCATGCAGTGATCAGAGCCAGCGGCAAGGCATCCTGCCAGGGATGTGCTGCTCTCTTACCTGCAGCTTGCCCAGTGCTTATTGCTATTGTCAGAACAGCTGCACCGTGGGGTCAGAGCTGGAGGCGATTCCCCGAGGGCTGAGGCTGCAGGAACCCCCAGCCAGCTCCAGGGCAGGCTCAGGAGACGACTCGGGCAGAAGTTGGAGGGATGGGTCCTTGTCCTTTTTCCCCACCCCCCAAGACACCCATGGGGGTGGAAAACTCCTCTACAGCTGCTGTCCCCCAGGCTCCCGTGCCGCGCCCGTTGGCAGGATGCAGTTTGCAGGGCGCTGGATGCAGCAAGGGCGCTGTGCTTGTATCAAATGGGACTTGCCCATGTCACGCAATGTACATTCAAGGACCTGCAGCTTCTCTCCAGCTACTCAGTTCGGTCTGGGCCACAGCTGAGGCTGCCTGAGCGCATGGCACCTCCAGGAGCCGGTGCCCTCCCGCCTGGCTCAGCATGGGGCGGAGATGGCTGCTCAGTTGCGTTGGCTCGCCAGCTCCTGGGAGATGAACTTGCGCAAGCGCTCGAGGTACTGGCTATACAGTTCAATGTCGTTGTGTCCCGCACCCTCCACCCACAGGGGCTCCACTGCCTTGGGGCAGCGCTCGTATAGCGCCAGCCCGTGCGAGAAGTCGATGACCTCGTCCTCGGTGCCGTGGATGATGAGGACAGGCGAGGTGATCTTCGAAATCTTCTCGATGCTGCAGGGGAGAGAAACAAGCCTGCGGTGAGGGGCCCTGCACAGCAATGGCACCTGATGCCACAAGGGGGTGCCAGGCAACATCACAGCCCTGGCACTACAGGGCAGCCGGGAAGTGCAGCTACTTCTGGGGTGGAAGATGAGAAGCAACCAATTGCGCATGGCCCAGAGTATGCTGGTGCGAGGGGAAGGCCTGCAGATTAGCCCCCACTAGGACCTGGGTTGTAAACCTCTCCTGGCTGGTGCCGTGCCCCCAGGTTTCGTGTTTACTGGTCCTCAGACGTGTCCCTTTAACAAGACTAAATACCCTGTTCTCCCAGCTGGCCCCTCACATGCTGAGATCTACAGGCTGGGGGTGGAGAGGGGCTCTCTCATCGCTTGGCTGGACCTGCCGCACGCCAGAGCCCAGCACCCCCCAGAACCCACAGCAGAGCCAGGGCACACGCAGCCGGAAATTAAGGGTGTGTAGCGATGGCAAATCCACTGCTGCTTCTGTTAGGCCCCCGCACCTTGCACGCTGTCCCCCTAACACTGACTCTGCAGGACCGAGCAAGCCCCGGGACCTCCAGGGCAGCCCCACCTCCATCACTGCAAACGGGGCTCAGTGGACAGGGCAGCTAAGGTGTCCGAGTCCAGCCTTAGGCTGGGTGAGTGCTGAAGGCTGCCCCAGCTGTAAGCAGAGACCTGGCGCCTGGACAGGCCGGACAGGACGCCAACCATGCCACCCCC
>JAGPOW010001614.1:1375869-1414449 GCA_030014935.1 Caiman crocodilus
TTTCTAATAATTCAGGCAGCAGTTCCAACACCAGCCACTGGATCTGCTGGCTACCCTGGGGGGCACACAAGGATGAGCCACTGCCACAGCCCTCGAAAGGAAGGGTGGCTTCTTCCTCAACGGATGCCTCCAAATCCAGACTCAATACCTTTCTGGCAGATCTGATCAAAGCCAGCATGAGAGACTGGGCTCAGCACAAGAGCAACTGGGTGAAAGTCTTGGGTCTGTATTGCACAGGGAGCTGGACTGGAAGAGCTCACAGTGCCTTTGGGTCTAACCTCCATGCATGAGTGAGTCTGCAGGTCACTGAGTTCAGACAAGCCTCCCCACACCAAGCCTTGCCTGTACATATTGACTGGCTTAGAAGCGGCCAGCACAGGGCTCATGGCCCGCTCGGTCTATGGCTGCTTTGCCACACAGGTGGCAAAAGGAAGCAAAGCTGGCTCTGGGATTTCAGCAGCTCCTCTATGGCCCACCCAGGCCCCAAAGAGCCAAGCAGGATCAAAGAGGACATGGTGCCAGCCCTTGGTAAGACCTGGGGAGGGGGCTGCTGCAAGGCCACGAGGGCTGGGTGGGTCTAGAGAGGGCAGGGAAGGAGTTCATTCAGGTTGTGGCCCCAGGGTTTACCCTCAGTGACAATAATGACCCTCCAGCCCAGGTCAGCAGCTTCCTTTATCGCCTCTCAAAGCATTTCACCCCCACAGTGGCACAGCCAGGTCCCAATAGAGACCTGCTCAGCTGGCAGACAGAAGCACAGACCAGACACAGAAAGGAACCCAGGAGTCAGGGCCCTTTTCTATCTTTTTCTTTAATTCCAGGCCCCATTCACGTCATGAACAAAGCAGACCCTGGCAGCCCAGCCCCTAGCATGCACTGCCTCCAAAACCCGCCTCGGGACAAAGCAGTGTCCCTTTGGAGCGTGCCAGATTTAGCACAGGATCACTTCCGGGCAGGAGGTGGTGCTGGGTCACACCTCCCTGTGGGCATGATGGCCCCAGCCTACAAGCACAGAGAGAATTTCCTAGTTGGGATCAGAACCGTGGCCAAGGGAGGCTGGAATCATCTGGGCTCTGCCACGCGCTGCCCAGAGAGAGCCCAGAGCTCACGGATGTGCCCGCCACACGGCTGCCACTCACCTGGCGCCTGGCACACAGCGGATGTACATGCAGCCGATGCGGTTCCCCCGGCTGCTCTTGGTTAGAAACACCTCAATGGTGTCCAGCTCCCGCTGGGCATACTGGAAATCTGCCCGGTCGGTCAAGTGCAGCTTCCAACGCCCCGGCGTGCCGCCCCTCAGCGAGCTGGTGCTGGTGCTGCCCGCAGGCTCTGGCTCGGGCACAATGGCGTAGGTGGGCTCTGGGGGCAGGAAGGCTAGCTTGGCTGCTATCCGGCTGGGGCAGGGCGGGCAACAGAAGAGGCAGCACAGCTCGCTCACCGACAGCCCATTCATGGTGACGGCAGCTGCGGCACAACGTCTTTCGTGACTTAAGAACCCAATCCGCACGGTGGTTCACGTCTACCACAGAAAAGTCAGGAAGTACGGCTTGGCCTGGTCCCGCTCTGCTTGTCACGCCGGCTGTCAAAACCTGCCTGCTGGGGCTCTCGTGTGCACCGTGGCGATGCTGGGCAAGGCTGGCAAAGCAGCCGCCTGTCCGTCCATTCCTATCCACAGGGCCCTGGGATGGAAGAAGCACGGGTTAGGATGCTACAGCACGTGCCTCAAGCCCATGCGTGATGCACACAGCAAACAGCCCCCCCCCGAAACCCACACTGCTCAGGTCGCCCCGCTCCCTGCGAACCCCACACAACACCCTGCACACCGTTCAGTGCATCCCCGCACAATACACCCCACTCACAGTCCAATACGTCCCCACGCGGTACACCCCCTCGCTGCAAATCCTGAGCAGTGCACCCACACAGATACAGCCTCACACAACCCCCTCCTCTAAGTGTTCAGCACAGATCCAGACAGCACACCCTGCTCAGCGCAAATCACACTAAATACACACCCACACAGCATACACCGCTAACTGTTCAGTACAAACCCACACACAGCACACTCTGCTCACCGCAAATCACACACCGCGCACACCCACACAGCACATCCTGCTCGCTGGACAACACGCACAGTCCAACCCGTCGCCAAGCTCACCAATGGTTCTCCTGGGCACCCTTTACACACCCCTCCCAGTTAAAACACACAACACGCTCCCCACGCGCACACCATGAACCTCTCAGGGGAGATGCATCCATCAGCCCGCACCACGCTCATCCGGAGCCCCCGGCGGGCCCGCCACGCACCCCAATCCTGCCCGGGAGGCTGTTTAAGGGGGGCAGCATCGCGGACCACCGCGCACCCCAGCCCGGGAGGACGGCGCTGCGGGGAAAGGGCGAGGGGAAGCAGGCGGGGGAAGAGGGAGGGCAGCGCAGGAGCGGTTCCTGCAAGCGGGGGCAGAACAGCCCTTGCTGCGGGCGGCTCCGAGGAGCCCCTGCACGGGGGAAAGAGGCGGCGGGGCGACGCAGGAGGGTGCTCCTGGGCGCAACGAGCCTCTCCCAGGGTAGCGGGGTCGGGGGCATCCGCACGCCCAGGCCCCTGCCCTCAGGCCGGCCGGGTGGGAGGAAGGGCGGCTCCAACCCCATCCCTGCGCCCCCGGGCCGCCCCCGGGCACGGGCGGGGATAACGGGGCAGGGGGCCGCACTCACCCGCCCCCGGGCCGCGCTCATGAGCCGGAGCCGGGCGGCGCTGCGGGCTGCCGGGCCCGGCCTGCTCCCGCCTCCCCGCGCCGGGCGGATGTGAGGCAGCGCGGGAAGTGACGCCGCCTCCGCCCGGGCGCGGGCGCGGGACCGACCCCGGCCCCGGCTCCCCCGGGAAGAGGGCAGCGGGCGGCGGCGGCGGCTGCACGTGGCCCGCGCGGCGCATGGCCCGCCCCCGGCTCTGCGGCAGGGAGGGCGCGGGCGCCCCTTGCGCAGACGGGGAAACTGAGGCCTCCGGTCCTCGGGGTGGAGCAGCCCGGCCCCGCACGCCCCGCTCTGCCACCCGCGGCGGGGTCGTGGCCTCCCCCGGGCAGTGCGGGGCATGAGGCGTGCAGCCGCCCAAGCGCGAGGGGTCCCGAGACCCGCGGCGCGGGCAGCGCAGGGGCATCGCCTTGGCATGAGCGCGGCGGGAAAAGCCCGGCCCCAGGCGAGAGGGGAGAAGATGGCCCGTGGCGGGCGAGGGCCCTCGGGAACAGCACCGGCGACGTCCCGCCGGGCGGCCCAGGGGAAGGAGCGCAACCAGCACCTTGCTGCATCCCCACGGACTCGCGTGGACTCGGGACTTGCTCCTGCGCCAGTGCCAGTCCAGCCGCACGCGGGGCCGGGCCTCCCTGCTGACCCCGCACAGCGCGATCGCCCTCACCCCGGCGGCCTCAAGCTCCGAGGGCCCGGGACACGGAGCTTCCCGCGCCCCGGAACTGCCCTGGCCGCGCGTGGGGCTGGCTACACTGCATCGTCGCAGAAAGGGAACGCGTTCCCAGTTTCCATCAACAAAAATTCCTGGCCCAGGCTTTGTCCGCCCCTTCCCGGGTCCGCTCCTCCCCTCCCGGCCCAGCCCTGCCACCAGCTCCGCTGCATCTGGCCAGCACCCTGCCGTGCTGTGAGGCTGCCCAGGGCCGCCCCGGCCAGGCAGCTGGCTCCCCTGGCACCTGAAGCCAGCCCTGTCGTTCCCTGGGGTCAGCGTGACAATGCAGAGGGCCCAGAGCCAGCAAGGAGCAATGCCAGTGGTCTGGGCATCACTGTCTGGACTCGCTGCCCTGGCCAGACCCAGCTAGTGCTGGCAGGGAGACAATGCCAGGCTTTTCCAGCAGGCTGGGATCTCCAGCCAGGAAACACCCTCAGCAAACAGCATCAATGGAGCCAGGCGGGGCCTTCCTTCCACCCACCCCAGACCTCAAAGTGCTTGGCAAACATCTGCTGGCCCAGTCTCAGTGCCCTGGGAGCCGGGCAGGGTGGAGGCGAGTTTACGCCAAGCCCGTCCTCACTCTGGTTGATGATTCACAGCCCCAGGATGCTTTGCAGAGGGGGCAGCAGTTTGCCCTTGGCCAGGGCTGGCGGCAGGCTGGTTGCTGGGAGCAAGTGGGCTCCACCTTGCCATCAGCCAGGTCTTACTCAGAGTCAGGTCTGAGGGGCTTCCAGATCAGGACCCAGGGGACTGACTGGATCACCGCAGCCCTGGCAGGGGAGCGGCTCTCATCACAGGGCTCCCAGAGAAAGGTCAGGGACGAAGGTGCCACAGCCCCACGAGAGCGACCGAGCACAAACAGCACGGTGCTGAGGACAGCAGGGGAGGGGGCCTCAGCCCCCAGACTTGTCATGTCTTGGCCATGAGGACCCAGTGGGTAGAGCCCTGGGTCCATCCTTGCCCCACCCCTGCCCTTCTGGGCAACCACAGAGAAGAGACCTCGCCACCCTGTGCCTCCACGTCCCCATTGGGATCGGGGCCCTTGGGGAGGGCCCAGCCCGTGTCTAGCACGCTGTTCACCCACGCCTGGGGAAGGAGGCCGTGGTCCCTCCCACCCTGGATGGCACCAACACCTTGCTGCAAGCCGAAGGACCCTCCTGCCACAGCCACAACCCCAGTAATGCCAGCCCAGCCGGACATGGGGCTTCTGGACCCCCACACACTCATGGCTACAACCCCTCATTTCTCCTAGGTGGCCTGGGCCAGCAAGGAGGGGCTGTCAGCATTTACCCCCATAGCCAGGGTGCATCTGCTTGGCATGAGAGCCCAGGCACTGCATTTGCCCCCTCCTGCCCCTCACAGAGTGCCCTGCCCAGGGGGAGCAGGTGGGCTAATCCCAGCTCCCTGTAGACTCAGAAAGCATCACCCCATCACTCACAGCTGGATCCCATTGCCCAGGTTTTCCTCCCCACCACAGGCCTTTGGGTTTTAAAGGAGGAGCAGCCTCCAGAGGCACCCTTGTTCTCCAGGCTGGAGAGGGTGCTGAGATGCCTGGAGCTGCCAGGGGAGCACAGGGAATCTCCCACATCACAATTTAACCACAGCCCAAAGCGACCTTCTTGTGTCTGGCCACAAAAGCCCGGGGTCACTCCTGACCAGTGCAGCACACACCTCAATCCACACCCCGGCTGTGTATCCCAGCCAGGAGCTAGGGCAGCAGCTCTCAAGCTAGGAGTCACAGCCCCTTTGGGGTCACATCACGGATGAGTAAGGTCCCAGACAAGCAGTTAACTTGGAGCAGAGCCTGCATCAGGAGCCCAGAACTAGGGTTGTGGCCCAGAGAAACTGGGAGCTACTGATGGGGCTTAGAATAGCCTTGACCCTTCCAGATCGTTGTCCCCAGCTCTTGCTCTTTATCCTGAGACCTGGTCAGGCCTTTCCCATTGGACCAGTTTTGCCATTAGAAAGTTCATTTCAAAGACAGCAAAGCTCCCCCAGGAAGGGCTCGTTTGGGTTTTCCAGATGAAAACCTGCTGCACTTTGAAATGCAGGTTCTCCTGTAAAAACAATGTGAAACCTCAACAAGTTGATTCCCCCGGATCAGGACATTTGCTTATCCATTTACTCATGGTGTAGATTTTTTTTTTAAAGGAAAAATTTTCATGTCCCAAGTTGAATCAGCCGAATCAGGTCCAAATCCGTTTGAATCATCCAAGAACCATATGTGGCCCTGCTACCAGCAAGTATCCTCCA
Source organism: Caiman crocodilus (assembly GCA_030014935.1). NCBI lineage: Eukaryota > Metazoa > Chordata > Crocodylia > Alligatoridae > Caiman > Caiman crocodilus. The sequence continues at coordinate 1,381,562 of JAGPOW010001614.1, forward strand.
CCTCAGCCTGGGGCTTCAGATACTTCCAAATCCTTCGACCAGCATCCTATGTGCAGGCCCAAGCCTGGAGGCTTGGGGTTCGGATGCCCCCAAGCTTCGCTTGCCCCCAGCCATATGGCTGCAGGAGCAAGATAGGAAGGAATCTCCCATTTCCATTAAGTCGGTGTGTAGAGGATATCCTCCCACTGGAATGGCCGGTGGGAGCTAACGATGAGGCTCTTGTAGGGAGTCTTGTCTGTAAGACAAGGGTGCAACCAACCCTCCCCTACTCAGTGCCATTTTAATTGCATCACCTTGGTCATGGGATTTCCCCTGCCGCGTACCGGTGTAGATGCAGATGCTGCCCTGTCCCCGGGCGGGTTAGGGTGGCCTCCACTGTCTAAGCTGAGCAGCTCTTCAGGTTTTGTGTCCCAGGAGAGAGAAGACGTAGAAAGCCAGTGGAGCAAACGGCTCGGTCCAACCGTGGAGGACACGTTTTACTGAAGCTTTGCAGCTGTGGCATTTTAAAAATAATCGCATCTCAGGCACATCTCCAGCCAGTAGTTTTGAGTCTGCAGAGGGCATTGCATTCTCTGGCTTTGCCATGCTGAACGGAGGGCTGGAAATGCTGGGAAAGCCGAGACTCTCCGTATGATCCCAGGATACCAGGAGCTGGGGCTTTCGGCCAAACAACAAACAGTGCGGGACATGCAACGAGGCCTTGAGAACCACGACACTCCAGCAGCAGCAATACATTTCCATTATTAAGGATGATGAATATTACCCACCACCGGCGCGAGGGAAAGCCACTCGCCATTAGTATTAATGATTAATAACAGGGCATTGTTAATAAAAGGCTGGGGCTGATGCATTGCAGCTTTATTTGAACAACACGGCCCCTGGGGCAGGTTGAAAACTCTGCAGGTTGCATCTGCTTACAAGGGGGTTTGTGAGGCAGAAATCTGGGCCTGGGAGGGGGTAAGAAACAGCTGCCAAGTCTTGCAACAAGGGTAGAGGCTGCTGGATGGAGCTGGGTTGGGCGGGGGGGAAGCACTCTGGGCAGTGCCAGTGCCACCCCGTTCCCTGGAGGGGTGGGGGTGACTTGCAGAGGCCAGCCCACAGGAAAAGCTGGTCCTGCGGCATGCGGGCACTCCAGGCCCCTCCAGAGCTTGGTCTGGCAAGAGGCATCTAGTGCCCACCCTGCCGCTTGCCCAGATAGGAGGAGGGCTGCAGAAGCCTGTCAGAGGTGGAAGCAACACGTTCATGGGCCGGGACTCCTGGGTGAAGTGTGCCTTGGCACTGCTGGTGAACCAGGCACTGTCTTGGCAGAGCCAGGATGCAGGCTGGGGCCTTGGGCCACACTGATCTGAGCAGGTCCTAGGCAAGCAGCTGCTATTGCTCCGAGCCACCTTGATCCCTCAGATAGGGATCCAGACACGACCTCCTGCCCTCCTCATGCTCCCCAATGGCAGGACCCTCAGCAGAAAGCCCAGCTGGCTCCTCTGCTCCCTTCCCCGCCCTGCCAGGGGAGCAGACGGCAGAGACAAGGGAGAAGCCCTCTGTGCCCCCCTCCCCAACCCGTCCCCGGCAGCTGCTCCATCAGTAGTGCAAGCACAGGGAGCAGATGGCCCCTGGCTCACCCAGATGGCCCTTAGCTCACCCACGTCAGCACTCCCCATGCTTGGCTGCACTCATCCATGCTGGGGGGCAGTCTGAGCTTGCTTCTCTGCACGCTGACAGCCCCAAGCTGCATTAGCCCTGATGGGAGCCTCACGGGCACCTCGGAGGCTCGGAGCTATACCTGTGAGTGCCTGCGGTGCCTTGCCCTGCAGCACGGCCTTTTGAGGCTCCCAGGGATGCCCTCTCCCCCCCTCTTACAGGGGGAAACCAGAGCCTAGAGTGCACTTGGTGCCACCCTGAAGTGGGAATCACTGGCAGGGATATAAAGAGAAGGCATGGGGCAGGGAAACAGCCCCTGCCTGCATGCTGCCTGTCACCCCCCCACCCTTTCTGGTTGCATCATTGAGCCTAGGAATCAGCAGGGAAATCCTGAGATCGAATCACCCCAGCGGGTGCTGTAGCTCTCCAACACAGGCATTAGTTCCCTTCGCTGGAGCACACACGGAGGAGGGAATGGCGCCCATCTCCCATGACGGTGCTATTCCCACGCGCTGCAGCGCACAGGTGACCCCGCTCCGCGGGGGAGGAGCAGAGGCCCTGCCAGGCTTGTGCTGCCAAGGGCAGGCTACACACTCTTCTGGTTGCTTCAGGCCTTCAAGCCCAGGCCTCACTGCCCTTCCCGCTCCCAGGTTCTTCCCACCAACTGCAAGGGCCTGGCTGCTCACAGTGATGAGGTCCCAAGGAACTGCATCCTCAGCGAGACCCAGAGCTCAGGAATCACCGTGTCCCTGCCACGCCAGCCTAGGTGCGATGGGGTGATGGTCCAAGAGGGGCTGCATGCTGTGCAGGATGAGGTCCTCTGGCTGCTAAACTACTGGTTACCAATCAATCACGATTCACTCGGGGACCAGCTCAATACACAGTTGCTAGCTATTCGATAACGAGTTAACGAGCAAGGTTTAACACCTACACAACCACAAAGTAAGGAGAGGAAAGACTCTATACAGAGCCGGGAACTGCTTCAGCCCAAGACAGACGGTTGCACAAGCACCCATGACATGAGTTTTGTCTGTCAGCAGCTAGGGGTGCAGGGATCCAGAGCCCCCCTGCACCGATCTCCTTAACAGCTGGCAGGCTCTGTGGCCTCAGCAGGGGCTAAGAGGCCTGCAGCTGTCACCGTGCTGCGCCTTAACACGCAGTGTCACCCATGTCATGAGTTTTGCTTGCCCGCAGCTTGAGGTGCAGTTTCCCAGAAACCCCTGCACCTATCTTAAAACTTGGCAGGCTTTGTGGCCTGAGCAGGGGCTACCATCCCTGCAGTTTTAACCCTCGTGTGCCTTAACACATGCACAGCATCACCTGTCATGAGTTTTGCTTGTCAGCAGTTTGAGGTGCAGTTTCCCAGAAACCCCTGCACCTATCACCTTGACGCTTGTCATGTTCTCAGCAGAGGCTACCATCCCTGCAAGTTTCATCTGAATCAGCCAACAAAGTTACAGATATTTCATTGATTCCCCATTATACTCTATGGCTGAATCTCTGAATCGCCTCCAAATCTTCGTAAGCGATGCTGCTGAATCCAATCGGAAAAACGACCTGGATCTCCGAATCGAATCTCTGGCATCTGAATCGGCCGAATCCAAACCCGACTCGAATAGTTCCCTATTTGCACAGGCCTAACAAGCAGTTCACGGGGCCTGAAGTGAAGCAGTGAAGGCCTCTGACCTCAAGAGCAGTGGGTTCATGTAGACATGCAAGACGCCCACCCAGATGGGAAGTGCTGTGCTGGCTTGGCCCTGAGCAGAGGCAGCAAGGCTCAGGGCTGCAGCACCCACCCCTCATGGGTGAGTCTGGGTGCCAAGGAGTGACCCTGTCCTGGAGAGCAAGCAAGCTCCCAAGTCCCCAGTGGGCTCATCCCAGCATAGCTCCACTGAGAGCAATCAACAATCACCCCCAGGCCTCACCTTGGGGAGCAACAGATCTGCCCTCCACGATGCAACCCCAGCATGTGGCAGGAACCAAGCCCTTCCTGAACCTGGCTCTGGTCCTTGGGAACCAGTGCCCTGGTACAGGAAGAAAGGGACCGGGCAGGCCCCATGCTCATGCACTGTTCCCCCAAGGGCCTCATTTGCTGAAGAACTCTGTCCCATGGGGCTGCCTCCCTGGGACGCCCGGCTCCTGGCTCTCATACACAGGCTGCTGTGACCCCACAGCCCCCAGAGGCCCAGGCTCACACATCCCCTGGCCCGCTGTGAACGGCTAAGGCAGCTGCACTCTGATGCCCACCTGAGGTCACTGCCTGGATCTCAGTCTATGACACCAGCACACAGTGCAGGAGGGGACACAGCTCCAGCCTCAACGTGTCTAGCAAGGGTGCTGTAGAGGTAGGCCCAGGCACCTCTTCCATGTAGCACATGCTACTTTGAATGGCTTCCACGACCCCCAGAGTGAGCCCTGCCAGGGACCAAGCCAGACTGCTGCGTTGGCCTGGCCTCAGGGCAACACCGCTCCAGTAGCGCTGGGCAGAGCAGGAGCTGGGGTACAAACAGCCCAGCTCCAGCGTAGCCTAGGTCTGCTCAAAACTCTTGGCTTGTAACCAGCCCAGGAGCACCATGCTGCCCCAGGCAATGCAGATCCATGTGCCAGAGAGACCTATGCCAAGGGCAGCCTATGCACAACCCTTGCAGCCCTTCCCAGGGCTGAAGCAACTGAAGCCAATGCCAGGGTGCAGGATGGCAGCAGCTGGTCCTGCATGCACAGGCTGTTTCCTCCCAGCCCCTGGATCAAATATGCCCCAGGTCATGGTGACATACAGAGGCAGCAACACCAGCCAAGCAAACTAGAATATATTAATATTTACATTCTGGGATCAGTCTCCCCTGCCCCAGGAAGAATCCACCAGGCTCACGTGAATGCTATCGCATGTGATCTGGGAAGGGCCATGGGTCTCCTGCCGTCCACCCCAGCAGGCCAGATGCAAGCCAGGCGCCAGCCAGCCCCTTCCAAAAATAAACTCTATCTGTATAAATAGTTGGTCTCTGCTGGGCTCCAGGCAAGAACGGGCACAGGCAAGTGGGCAAGAGAGAGAGCTCAAAGCACCGTTTTCAACACCAGGGCTAAACCCCCAGCTCAGCTGGCTCTGGGAGCAAGGGCAGGGCGGGGACCCTATTCTGATCACTGGCCCAGCTGCATAACTTTACTCACCCTGCGGAGACGCTGCAGTTGCCCTGCTTTTGCCCGATAGCCCCAATTTTGCTTTGCACCTGCTGAAAGCCTGGCTCATGCGCCTGCCCAGAGAGCATTTACGCCAAGGACCTAGCTCAGTGGGTCAGTGCGATCCCATGCACGTGCAATGCCCTTGGGATCTGTGGAGCAAAGCAGGCAGGACTGCGGTGACAGGAACAGGCTCAGCCCACGCCCTGAAGCTGAGAGGTCTACTGCAGATTGGCACCGAGATCTGAACCCTACTGGGATGCCTGGCACAAGTACCTTATGTGGGGTGCTGGCTTTGCCCGGGGGAGCTATGTCAGTTTGGCCAGCTGAAGGTCAGCCCAGAGAGCCCGACTGTTCTCTGTAGCTACTTAAGGAAGCAGTGACTCAGGGGAAATAAAGTAGGGTGGAGGCCTTGGCAGCTGTTCTCCTGGGAAGCATCTCTCTGCTTTGGTCACTCGGTGAGAATCTGTCCAGCCTCTAAAACTCCCAGGTGCTTTCAGCTTGTTCAGCTCTGAACAAGAGCCCAGGAGCCCTTCCCAGGGCTCCAATCCAAGCCTCTTCTCAATATGGGAGATGCCCCTGGGAGGTCCTCAATGCAGAGATAGGAGGGCCCATCCCTGCCTCAGCACCAGTGCAAGGGGGCTGCAGGGTTTCAGGATGTCAGTGGAGATGGGGATTTCACTCCTGAGCCGCAGAGACTGACAGAGGGTCTGATCCTGCATATTCAGAGTCCCCTTGCCCCGCCCAGAGCCCAGGCCCAGCATCTCTGCTGAGGATCCAGGGGCAAAGAGGGAGGCCAGGTGTCAATCCATCCCAGGGACAGCCCTGAACGATGCGAGGTCCTTACCAGGTGCATTTGCCATAACACTGGGGGCAGATCCATGGCTCCACCACACATAAGGGCTGCAGATCCAGCCCTGGGAAGGAAGGGGGTGGGGTGAAGGTCAGTGCGGTGTCTATGCTCACTAAGGAGAAGATCTCGCTGAATATCAGCGAGGCTGGGATGGGGTCGGACCTCTGAGATTTGCATGCGTGCAGCAAAGGGGGAGGAGGTTTGCTGGTCTGAGCTTTGTGCACAACCCTGATAAGAGAGAATCGTACAATAAGGCAGAAGGTACAGACTGAAGGGGGAGAAGAGGGGGGCTCCAATTGTGCTACAACCGCCATTGCTCAAGACTGGCCCACGTTGCGCCCAGGTGAGGCCAGCACATGAGGGGGCTGGGGCAATGAGGCCCCCAGTTCAGCCTGACTACTGAGAGCAGCACCTGCTGATGGGCCCCACTGCCAGTCGGGAAGGGTGGGGGGCACTCGCATGTCTGTAATGCTGCTCGTCTGTGGCCCGAGCTGGAGGGTCACAGCCATATCCACAGGCTGCAGTGCCAGGCTCTGCCCTGAGCAATTCTGCTGCCACAATGATGGTGCCTCAAAGGGCAGGGGGGAATGTCAGATCCTGAAGGGGCACAGTCCTTTCCCTGCAACCTGATGGCAAGAGAAGCCAGGGACTGGTGCCAAGGCTGCCCCAGACCCCAGCCTCAACTGCTGCAGGGTGGAGGGGGCAGCGTCTCACTGATGCCCACAGCAAGTATCAGGGTGTCCAGAAACCACGGAGCTGCAGCTCTGCGGGAGGCTGAGTCCAAAGCTCTCAGTAGCAGGAACTGGGCAGGTCCCTTTCAAAATGGGGCGATGGTGGGTTGGCTGAGCAGTGGCCAGAAGGGGAAGGGCATGGAGGGGAGGGGGCCAGCATCTCTGGTCTGGAGCGGCTGAGCCTGTCAGAGCTCAGGGCCCCTTCCCCGTGCTGGCACGAAGCCCCTTCTGTCCAGGGGTGAGGAGTGCTGGGGTTGTTGCTGCTCAGGGGCCCTCACAACTTCTGGATCTTCTCAGCCATGATGATGGGGTTCTCCTTGCGGATCTTCTCGGCCGCTTCTGCCTTGTAATCGTACGGGCAGCTGTGCATGTCCGAGTAGCGGTGAATAGCGCAGAACAGGTTCCCGCAACGGCAGTCAAAGCCTGGGCAGGGGATGCCAAAAACAAGGTAGAGTTAGGCAGGGACCAGTAGGCTGGGAGAAGGCACCGCAGGGCAAGAGGCAGGCTCACACCACCACTGATGCCCAAGTAAAAGGTCAGATAGGGCACCAGTGTGCCTGCTTAATGTGCTGAGAGGGACCGTGAGGACAGCTTGACTGATAGGAAGCCGTGACTCTGGCTGCTGCCAGGAAGCAGAGGGCTCCAGCTGGACATTCCCTCTCACTCGTACCTAGCTGGTTTCCCTGCGTCTGGGCCAGCAGGTTTCTGATAAAAGCTGGGCTCCTACCCTCAGCTCCAAAGCTCCAGGCTGGCTTCCTGTGGGAGGGCTGGGGACAGGGACTGCATGGAACAAGCCATGGTGGACTCCAGGTCAGTGGAGAGGAGGCGGTGGAAGTGGTTAGAGGTCAGATACCAGTGGGTCTGCACATGCACAGCCCCCAGGTACCAGAGCCACAGAGCTTGCCCCGCAATTGCTTGGCTTGGCTCTTACACACCTGAGGCTTTCCAAAGGTGTTTTAAACAGCAGTGTGACCCCCACACTGGAGGTTGGGAAACCGAGGCGGAGAGGAAAAGTTGCTGGGTCACAGCCAGCAGGCCAGCCAGGAAGAGAACCCAGGTGTCCTGCTATGTCCAGCCTGCTATGTCCAGCATGAGTCCTCAGCCAAGTCCCACATCCCCCTCCCGTGGTTTATTCCACTGTTTTAAGGAACAGCTGAAGAAGGCAGCCCCCCACTCAGGACACCACACAACCTAGGGGTCTGGAGTGGGCTCAAAAGGAGCATGTGGCCCCACCACACTCCTAGGGGTGTTGTAGCAGCAAACATCTATGACACGGCAGCACCCAGGGGCTACAGGGCTATGCACAAACACTGGGCTTATCTTCACCATGGCCCTAGTTGCCAGTGGCAGCAAAAGCTGTTGTGCAGCGTCACACTGCCGAACACGGCTGACGCCTCGAAGTAGGTTAAAGAGGAGGGAGCTGTGCTGGGACAGGGTGACCTGTACAGCTCCAGAGTCAGCGTTCCCCAGGCACTGGAGAGATCTGAGATCATTACCAAAAGGCAGCCAAGCTGCTTCCATTGGGAACATTTCTCCCCAGCCTCACTCTGCCCCATTCACACACGTTTCTCAGACCCACCCTGCCACCTTATTGCATCCCACAGGCTGATCTTGGAGTGCCTGGTCCTGCTTCTCTTGAAGCAGATGGTTAAAGTCTCACTGATTTTTATGAGCAGGGGGCAGCTAAGGCTGCATTTCCAAGGGGGCAGTGCTGGTTAACGGGAGCTTCACCAGCGACTTTAACAGAAGCAGAGGTAGTTCAGCACCAGAGGCTCTGGTCACCAGCACTGGCGTGTGCTGGGAGCCACTGGGATATGGGACTCTGGCTGGCAGCAGCAGTGGAAGATGGAGCGCACAGCTGCTGAGGAGCATCAGGCCCAGGCAGCTGGCAAAGGCACATCTCCATGGATCAGTGTCTGAGTGAGCAGATTGCTACAACTGCTCTAACCCCTGACCCCAATCCCCATTAAGTCTAAAAGCCCCCGCTACAAAATCAAGAAATAAACATGCTCTCCAACAAGCCAGGCTCTTCCCCAACTCATTCTACCCAAGCGAATCCTGTCTCCTAGGCCTTTCTGTCCTTAGCCACATCAGCAGGTTACAAGTACCTCGAGCCAGAGAGGGAAGGTGATTGTTAAATATAACACACACAGACATCAAAGGATCTATTCCCAGCCTTGCATCTCACCCTGGGCAGTGGGACGGTACATTCACTCCTGCACCATGTAAGCTTCCTATTTAAAAATAAGGAGAGCCCAAGGCTGTTCAGAAGAGATGGCAGACTGTGGATTCCTTGACTTGTGTACGTTCATCTAGCACAGAAGTTCTCCACCTCTTTAGACTCAAGACCCCCAACGGAAAATGCTGGCTCTGAGCTTTCTTGGGTTTTTTTACTTGGTTATTTTTACAGAAAAAAAATATTTTTTTTTTACCATTACGCTGCTGAAAAGAACTTGAAAAGACCACAGAAGGTCAGAATGTTTTGCATACTATGGATTCCTATTTGAAATCTCTAGGACTAGCTTGTGAACCATGTGCAGGTGTTTGCTTGCAAAACACCCTCTAACATCGTTAAAAGGATCTCACAGCACCCCAGGATGCCATGGCACCTTAGTGGAAGATCACAGACTGGAAGAACCCGAGTCTCAAAGGATGGGAACCTGGAACTCTGAAAACAAAACCCCCTTAAGATGTCTCATACTGAGTAACCTACTATGGGGGCCTCCAAAATCACCAGTCAGCTGTGAAAAATCGTGGCCTTTATGGTGAAAGCTTCCCAATATCAATCACTGCAGTACGTCTTCCTCAGTCTGAAGATGACTTCGGTGCCTTTGGTCACAGATCTCATAGATTTCATAGAATTAGGGCTGAAAGGGGCCTCGGAAGATCACTGAGTCCAGCCCCCTGCCTCAGGGGCAGGAAGTCAGCTGGGGTCATAGGATCTCAGCAAGATGAGCATCCATACTTCTCTTGAAGGTGTTCAGCGTAGATGCTTGAACCACCTCCAATGGCAGGCTATTCCAGACCTTGGGGGCTCAGACAGTAAAGAAATTCTTCCTTATGTCCAGCCTGAAATGGTCTTGCAGGAGTTTATAACCGTCATCCCTTGGGGTGCTCTGGTGAACAATCGTTCCCCCAAGTCCTGGGGAACACCCCTGATGTACTTATAGGTGGCCATCAGATCGCCCCTGAGCCTGCGCTTTTCCAGGCTAAAGAGCCCCAGGCCTCTCAGCCTGTCATCATAAGGTCTGTTTTCCTGACCTCTGATCATGCGCATGGCTCTTCTCTGCACTCTCTCAAGCTTCTCCACATCCTTTTTGAATTATGGAGCTCAAACTGCACGCAGTACTCCAGCTGCAGCCTCACCAAGGCCAAGTACAACAGGAGAATGATGTCCCGGGATTTGCTTGAGAGCATCTATGGATGCAAGCCAGCGTTCTGGACCCTTTACTAGCCACAGCATCACGTTGAAGGCTCATGTTCATCTTGTGGTCAATCATGACCCCCAAGTCCCTTGCATCCATAGTGCTGGTCCGCATAGCACTGCTGAACCTATAAGGATGCTGCAGGTTTTTCCTCCCAAGGTAGAGAACCTTGCATTTTTCAGTATTAAACACCATCAGGTTCTCGTCTGCCCATTTCCTGAGCCTGTCAGGGTCTGCCTGTATTGCCCTCCTGTCCTCAGGTGTGGATGCTTTACCCCAGCGTTTGGTATTGTCAGTGAACAAGAGTCTGCTCCGTCACACTGCTGTTTGGTGCGACAGCACAGGAGAAAAGCTAACTAGAATAGAATTAAGTCACTTTCACTCTGTCCCTAGTTGGAAAAACCAGATGCTGCTGATAAACCAGTTCAACTGTTCAACCGGAAAGTTGCATCCCCACAACATTTTGCATGGTACCATGACCTCCCTTGGCGGTTTTGCAGGCAAACACTGACTCATGCCAATGCAATGCCTCTAGGGAGACCAGAGGGGTCAGAGCACAAAGTAACACAGATGCAGCCCTTCAAGCACAGTCTTAAAACACACACTGGCCTATGGCTTTAGCCATCCGCTTTCCCTAAGCAAGTAGGTGCCCTTCGTGGCTGCAGGCTGTGCCTCCCCAGAGCCAAGATCATACCGGTTAGTCCTATCTTCTTGCGGCAGGTGAAGCAGCGATTCTTTTTCTGTTTGGGTTTCTCTGAAGCCTTCTTGCCCTCAGGAGAGTTCTGGGATATTTCAAGGAGGGTACCTGAGACAGAGAGAGCACGGCTTTATTCCCTGTTAAGTCAGGAAAGAGTCTGACTTATAATATAGTACCATCTAGAGGCCCCATTTATCCTCAGCACACCCTCATGGGAGGGACAGGCATGGAGAGCACAGGGAAAATACTTGCCCCAGGAAACTTATGATCTGCAGAGACAACACAGAAGGGGGAACTGAGGCCACATGATCTCATGAGGTGTCCCTGGTCCTGATCTTCAAGCCTCCGTCCAGCCCTCAGCTGCACTTCAGAGCTTTGCAGGTAAGGTTCAATACTAACTAGTGTGAACCTTCCCACAGCACCACCCAGTTGCAGGCTTTCTGAAGGGCAGTGAGCACTGGAGCTGCTGTTCTATGGATGGGAGAAGCAAGGGTTGGGCTCTGGCAAGCCTACAGGCAGGGATTACCCGTGTCCCCTGCATGGCTATGGAGCCCAGGGACCTCCCTTACACTAGCATATCTGGAAGTCTCACTCACTACCTCCCTGCACTGGCAGATGCCTGAACACTTAGGAAAATCCTATCCAAAGAGCCCAAATGACTTTCTGGAGCAAGAGCCTGCGCTGCATCTATGCTCCTAGACAGCACCACCTACCAGAGATGAAAACCCTCCAACTCCTGCACTTTGCAGCCCTCCTTCCAGACTTGTCTGCAAGGCCTTCCCTTCCCTTCGCTGGGCTCAAGCCCCAGGGTAGAATGGGGCACCTGGGGCTGGTTTCCTCACTACCCTCCCACATGGCTGTTCAGGTTTGTGCAGGAACAAACTGGCCAGCTTTGACAACCATGGGCTTGCGCCAAAGAAGAGGGTCTCTGCAGTAGTGTACGGCTGAGTTGTAGCTACAGGCTGCCAACAGGGTTTGGTGCCCTAAGTCAGGACTGTCCAAATCAGGACCTGCGAGGCTAGAAATTCTGGGCTGGGACGACTGACAGCGGCACTAACCCCGACAGCTGCCAGAGCCTCGGTCGGCAGCATCAGCACCCAGAGGGGTTTATGCTGCCGCCACTTGCCCGGCCACCACATTTCTAGGTTCATAGACATTAGGGCTGGAAGGGGCATCTCGAGATCATCGGATCCAGACACCTGCCCAAGAGGCAGGAAGTCAATTGGGGTCAGATCACCCCAGCGAGATAAAAAAAGCTCCACTAGGGATAGCTTCTGGCAGCACCAGGGCAAGCAGCAGCAGTGTTAACCCCACAGGTGCTGGCTGCCAGGACAAGATCCTTGTTGAGGCTGCCTTTCAGCAGCCCAGTTAGCACGAGGTGGGAGTTAATGCTGCCACTGCTCCCCCTGCCACCAGTGGGTTGCCCAGCCCACAGTACAGATCCAGCTTGCCAAGCCGAAAGAGGTGGATGGCTCTGCAAAGTGATCCGACAGGCCATGCCCTACCATGCAGGGACACCTATCCTTCTGCCATCTCACTTCATCCACGCTGTCCCCAACTCTCTGAGATCATGAAGCATTAATGCATTCAGTCCACTGCCACTAACGCATCCAGTTCACTGCCACATCAGCAGAGGTTCACACCGTAATAGGCTTGCCCAGGCTCACACTCACCAGCACCCATAAATAGAACCCAGGGGTCTGACTCCTGGCCCCCTACCATCAGACTACACTGGACGGATCCCCGCTTGCCCAGAGAGCGAGAGGGCAGGGAACTGCATTACCCAGCCGTCTACAACTACCCAAGCTGGGGGAGGCTTCCAGGTGTTCTGCCGTTTACAAATACGGGCATCGCACAAGATTATGAAACCACTGGAAGTTTGCAGTTTGGCAGTTTGTAAGTGCTCTGCCCGCAGCACAAACCCTTCTGCCCCATCTGAAGCCAATGAGGAGATGATCGTACTAGCAACCCTGCCTGGAGTTCTGGGCTAGCCCTCTGCTTGCCCCTCATCACTGCATTGTCAGGGGGTTGTGTGTCTGTGCATGTTTGTGCTCACATGAAGCCTTCTCTTCCCCCTACCCCCGAACTACCTGAGGAAGATGCTGATGAGGCTTCTTCTGTCTTAACGTATCCTACTGTCTCGTTGCTGGTCTCCTCTCTGGATATGCTCATGGCTGTCATCTGATGGGTCACAGGGGTCTGAGTGCTGGGAGCATTTGCAGCAAACAAACCGCGGAGCAAACAGAAACATTTTCCTGTGAGGAGCAGTTTTATGAGTGGTAGCTCCGAGAGAGCCCTTAATTATCTTTGTTACACTCAGAGAGAGCTGGGCAGTACAGCGGGTCACAATTTAACCTCTCTCTTTTGGAGACTTGCATTCAAATTGCTCTTAGGACACATGAATCGGGGATGCTTTCAGCTCCCTTCCCACCCACAGTATCTCATGGCCATCAATATGATTCACAAACTATATAGAAAAGTCCAGGTCTCAAACAGTGTATACAGTGCTGACCTGAGGATAAAGCAACAGATCCCAGTGAGAATAATAGGGGAGTTATTAATGAGGCCAGAGATGCCCTAATTTTGCTATAGGGGGACTGGGAGCTGCAGGTTGGAAGTTAGGGGCACTGGAAGAGCCAGGGGGCTGTTGGATGGGAGGGGTACCAGCAGGGCTGGGGGGTGGGATTGTGACTTGGGAGTGGGGGACGATGACATGGGTAGGCCAGCAGCATATCAGGGCTGCTCAGCATCACAAAGCAGTGGTGGGGACAGTGGCAGCTGGACCCGCGTCCTGGTGAACAAGGGGGGCAAGAAGCTCCAGGAGTTCCGCTTTTCCGTGAGAAAAAAAACCCAAAACCCAATGCCAAAATATATAGGCACTTAGAATGTATTTTACTATACTAATTAAGGTGCTAGAAGACTTTCAAATTCCTTTAAAACTGTAAATATCTCAGTAAAACATCGTGTTCAACTGATGCCTATATAGATAGTGGCGTTTCATTTTAGTTGCAGAAAAACAGATTTGGGGTTTTTGAATCGGGGAATTTGGGGAGGGTTTATGAGAGAATTTGGGATTTTTAAAGCAAAGAAAACCAGGATCCCTGCTAACAAGCTACAACTGAGTTGGGACAAATATGAGATCTGGGTATGACTGGGGTGCACTGGCACAGCTGTGTCCAGAGGAATTGTCTTTTTGGTCACAGAAGCTTTCAATCCTGTATTGTAAAGTTCATTGGGTTCTCTACCCCGCAGCATTTAAGCTCTTGATGTGAACTGTGGGTCCAGAGCCTTTTAAGGCTGTATGAGTGATATTTAATTGTGGGGAACTGCACAGGGATATCAATGGAGTCCACTTGGGATGACTGGGATCTGTGGGTTTTACATTCCAGCTACAAGAGCAAATGCTTGCTTCCCTCTTCATTACTAACCCTTTCCCATTAAGGAGCTAGGCTGGTGCTGGCTGCACTCAGCTCCAGCTGTCTGAGGTCAGTGTACCAATGCAATTAAAGACAAACCTATCCTGAACTCCAAGGAGCTGGAGAGAGCAGGCTGGATCCTCCTACAGGCCCAGCCCTTTGCTCATGGTTTTCTAGAGCACCCATCAGCCCAGGATCTGAGTCCCACTGGATATTAGTGAGATGGGGATGAGGCATCCCACAGGCTTTCAGAGGCATTCAGTCCTCATTCACAACAGCTTGACCCCAAATTTTCCCAGTGCCTTCAAGAGAACTACTCCTCACGTCCAACAGCGTGATGCGAGACCCAGACAGGGTCAATAAAGTCCAGACAGCATAAGTCTCGGAAATTAAACAGGGGGACAGGATGGGGTGAAACTAGGGAGAACCAAGAACGTTTCTGGGGAGGTTGGAGGGTGGAGAGACACCCACAGCACTCGGCCTCCCCTACCTGACCCCATATATCAGCTTGTCATCTTCAGAGCATTAGAGGTACAGACTAGACCACTGCAATGTCTTGCTGGCTTGGCTTTAGACCCGGACTGTTCACAAAAGCTCGCTGGCTGCGAGGTCAGTGAACAGAAACCTACCCCTCTGGCCCAAAGCCATCACTAGTCGATCAACCCCAAACCTCTCACCCCTACCTGGCTTTCACATCTTCAGGCATAGTATCTCCCTCCGTGTCCTGGCCTAGGCTGGAATCTGAAGCCACGGGACTGCTGCTGGGACCAGTCGCTGCTAAGAAACAAAACCACATTCCTGGTGAAGGCTCCAGCAGATAAATAAGTTTCCCAAGGGGGCAAAAGATGGTCCAGGGCAGAGCAGGGTGGGACAAGTAGGGATTAGGAACTAAGAGGGGCTAAAGTCTCACTGATTTCAGTGAATTCAAGCCAGTAAGGGTATGGCCTGAGATTTTTAGTAATATCCACTCAGCCCAGGGAATGGCTGACTAACCAAATGTCCCGACCTTGAGTGTGATGAGTGGTGCAGCGCATCTCAAAAGGGCTGGAGCAGGGGGGAAATACAAAGAACCTGGAGGGGGAACAAACGGCCATCACGGACAAGGACCCATGGAAGCCTGGATTCTCGGCTCACCGGCCCAGCTGCACGTGCCGAACCAGACCTCAGCTTTCCAGGCGCGAGCAGATCAGCTGTGACCTGCTTTAGCCAGGCTGTCCTCGCTTTGTAAACGCCATGCACCAAGGCATCCCATACAGATCTCCCCAAGAGGGCTCCTACCTGGAGGGCTTATCCGACCGCTGCTCTGCTGTCTCTGCAGATACTCTTTATAGCAAACAGAGCACATCCCATTGGTCCGGGGGCTGCCGTAAAACCCACAGCCTGTAGTACACAGCATGGGCACCTGCGTTTGATTGGTCTCCTGGGCCATCCTTTCTCCTCCAACAGGCTAAGCTGTGAGCAGGAATGAGACAAGAGAGAGGTTACTTGTGGGAAGAAAAATGTTTCGCTGCAAGCTGCGGCTGGCCAGGAAGGAGAGGAGCAAAGGCTCCCGCAGCCCGGGTCCTGCAAACGCTCAACGATGCCGCTTGACTCCCCCGAGTCAAAGCTACACATGTGCATATGCTTGCAGGATCAGAGCCCTAACAACCCTGCAACTCTCAGTCCTGGGCAGCCTAGTTTTGAACCATCCATCAAGGGGACTAGGACAAGCAGCCCGTTCTCATCCCAGCAGGCTCGTGGAAACCCATGGAATATGTCTGCGAGCCTGGGCCAAACAATCCATATCCAAATGTGAAGAAACCTCTTAGTGAGCACACCTGCAATCACCAGGCCGAGGGCACCTGAAGGGCTGAGCAGCCCAGACCGGTGGGAGTCAGCTACATTTTACACTATGTACGTCTTAGCTCTGCTTTCCGGCTGTCATATGCTCACTCAAGGCTGCGATATCCAGCTCAGAGCACATTCAAATCCAAACACAAATCTGCTTTTCTGCGAACCGTGTCCTTGAACCCTGGCGAGAGGTGCTTAGGAAAGCAAACAGGGGAGGATTCCTAGAATCCCATTTTGTAAAATCGGCAGCACAGGCAGTTTGAGTGGCCTGCGGTAGTGGCTGTCTGTGCTGGATCAAAAGCAGGCCCTCCAGGTATCTTCACCCAACTGCTTTTCCTTCTGCAAAGCTGGCACAAGAACAGAAGAGTATAAACTGGCCACTGATACATTCAGACTAGGAATGAGAGGGTCTCTCACCATCGAACGAGCGAGGTGCCGAATCAACCTCTGAACAGGGTCCCACCTGAATCAGCGACCATCTAGAAGCGATGCAGTCAGCAGCGCGTCCGACTGCCTTTTGACTCCCCAGCAAAAACGGCCAGACAGCCCATTTAGAGCCTTTGGCAGCTGTCAGAAGCAAAGCTTTGAATTCAAGCCTCTGGAGCCGTAGCGAGACATCTTAATCAGAAGTGTGGCAACCCATCTCAGCTGCTCTCTCATCAAGAACAGGGGCAGTGGGGACAAGACATACCCCTGTTTCTAAGCTACCTGTCAGGTTTAGAAATGAGCTGATGCAAGAAGGTGGCCTCCAAGAGAAGATGACTGATCTCAATGACCTGGGATGCCATCCCAACCAACCTGCTGCATTATTTAGATTCCCAAACTGCGGGGAAATACCTTCTAAACAAAAACGGTAAGTGATGGCTCCTGGCGGCGGTGACAAGCACAGAGTGACATGGAAGAGAGACAGAGGAAAGCTGCACCGCGGCTTGTAGCAGAAATGACAAATCATGCCTGTTCTGGGGTGAAATTGTGCTCTCAGCACAGCACTGAGAACCTGGCAAACCCCAGAGCCGGTGGCACTGTTCTAAATTTACACCGGTTAAAAAGGAAACCAGAGTCCGGCCCCATGTCATAAGACCATAGGGTCGTGATTATTCTGGCCTCTCCAACACCACCATTTTGAGCACATGGAGGTGGAGCCTGCGCATGTCAGAGCAGGAAGTTCCCCTCTGCCTTTGCTGCAGGCGTCGGAGGGCAGGCAGCCGAGCCAACAGCCCCACAGGCTCCCAGACGTCCTTTGACAGGAGCAAGACACAGTCCAGCCTCTGTGGTTCTGTGCGGGGGTGGGTGGAGGGATGCAGAGCCAGTGCTCTCATGCAAAACCCGTGCAATCCCTGCAGAAAGCTCCCTCTGGAGCTACTGCTTCTTTGCAGCGCAACAGATGGGTGCCAGGGACAGCCGCGTCCTGGGAGAGCCGTGCCAACTGCTTCCTGCCTGCATACTGCAAAACCTCCCCCCTGAGGCAAGGATGCGCTGGGAACAAGACAGCTTTCCCCTCCCATGAGCCGTTCTGTGGGAGGGCAGTGATTCAGCTCATACCAGCTCACTCCTCTGTCCTCCCCTGGGCTGCTCAGAGTCTCGACCAGCGCCCGTGGCTCTGCCCTCTCCCATCTCATGTCTGCCAACTCTACCAGCGCAACCCTTCACACCAGCAGAGCCGCCCCCACACCTGGCTAGAGGGGCGAGGTTGCACAAGGGCTCCGATGAACCCAGTGTACGCTGGATTACTGAAAGCAACCCAACCCACAGCCCAGGAGAGCAGCTGGGAATAACAGCGGTCCTTTCCCAGCCTCCCTTGCAGAAGCAGCCGCTAATAAAGCTGCCCTGCCCAATGGAAAAAGGGATCTGCACAGCTGATCTATGCAGATCTGCAGCTGGCTCAGCCACCCCCATCAAGCCAGCAGGGCACGGGCACACCTGGATGCTCCTGGCAGACCCTGGCCGCCCTGCCAGTGCATCAAGTGAGGGCTGGTACGGGGCCAGCTACTGACGGGCCCACAGCAGCCAGCTGCAGTGTTGCCAACTCTCATGATTTTAGGCGTTGTTCTTAAAGTCTACGCTTCAGGAATGTGAAAACCTTAGCTTTCTTTTATACACACACATACACACATATATACTTGTACACACACATACATATAGTGTATGTGTGGATATACATACATATTGTAGATATATACACACACATATTATATAAAAGATATATCCATCTATCTATCTATCTATATAAAAAGAGAACTACGTTTCTCACAACACTAAAAATCATGAGAGTTGGCAATACTGCAGCTGAAGGTGTGGGGGTTAGGAGATGGGTCTTTACATGCCATGCTGCACGTGTAGCACGGACAACTCGGCGTGACCCCCCACCAAAGCTCTGCTGGGAAAACTCTGCGGTGGAGATGAGGCCTTGGAAGGCACGCAGGAAGCAGCCTGATGCCCTTGCTACACACATAGATTAAAGCAGCACAGTCCTAAAGGAGCGTCCTGCCCGGGGTTGACCCCCATCCACAACCAACACCCCAGCACAAGAGCAGGGTACCCACGACTGGGGAGGCAGGCTCCTCAGCATAAACACCCCCGGGGCAAGTTTCGGAGCCCAGTACAGCGCTGCCACTCCTCACGGCAGCTCCGAGCATCTCCTCTCTCTGCTGCTGCTCCCCACCTCCGCACGCAGGCGCTGGCTGAGGATGAGGCCGGAGGCCACGGGCACCGCTGGCACCAAGCTGAAATCTGTCTCGGGCGCCTGGGCCCTGAACGCCGGACCTAGCGGCACCTGCTGAATCAGGAGGCGACAGATTTCAAACGAAGCAGAAGTACTGGTTTAGGGGCTGCGTAGTTCACTCGTGGAACGCCCCGCCACAGGAGGGGACACAGGTGCCAAACCCCGCTGCGCTGTCATTCCCGGCCGACCGACGACCAGAACAGCTGGAGACGCTTCCTGGGCACCTGCAACCCAGATGTTGAGGGAGGGCATGACCCGGGAGCGCCCACTGCAGAGACGTGGGGATCAACGCTCTCCCGCTAGGGTGCCCGTCTCTCCCCACCTCGCTCGCGCCAGGGAAGAGCCGGGATCTCTTCCCAAGCCATTCGGGGTTGGACTGGGTGATCTCGGAGGTCCCTTCCAGCCCTAACGTCTATGAAAAGCCGTGCAGGGAGTCACCTTGCTGCCCAGCGCCTCCTCCTGGATGCCGAAGCCAGTCGTCCCGGGGCAGAACGGGGCAGAAAGCCCCACCTGGAGAGAAGGGGCGCCAGGGACAGCGCGGGGAGCGGCCCGGTGACCGCATGGGTCGCAGCGGGGTGACCCCAGCCCCGGCGTGTCCGGGGGCAGCGAGGCCCCGCCCCCGCGATGCCCCAAGCAACGCGGCTGACGGACAGCCCCGCGCGCCAATCCCGGCGCCAGCCTCTCCCCGCGGGGGGCGGGACCAGCGCTCGCCGCTCGCCAGGCGGCCCGGGGCCGAAATCGAGGCCGAGGCTTTGCGGCCTGCACCGCTGCCGCCCGCCCCAGCACCGCCCCGTGGCCCCGGCCGGCCCCGACCCCCCTCGAAAGGAGGGTCCCCGCCGCCGCCACTCACCCGCTGTGTCCGCCCGGCGCGGAGCCCGGCCCGGCCCGGCCGCGCTCCTGCCGCGCAGCCCGGAACGACGCGGGCGGCTCAGGCGGGCGGCGGGGACGGGCTGGGGCTGCCGGGAAACATGGCGATTGGCAGGCGGCGGCCCCGACCCGGCGCAGCTCCCTCCCCCGCCGTGGGCAGGCCGGGACCCGGCGCCGCGGTCGCCCCCGGCCCTCCCCGCCCGCAGCTCCGCTGGGGCCCGGCCGGGCCTGGCTCGCCCCGAGCAGGAAGGGGCCTAGCCCGGAGGCCCGAGGCGGCTCCTCGACGGCGGGTGGGCAGCAGCCGGGCTGATGAGGGCCAAGGGTGGAGGGACGGCGTCGGCACCGTCGTCCCCAGGCCGGCGAGCGAGGCCGGAGGAGCCGCAGCCAAGGCTGCCGGACAAGCGGCACGTGGCGCGGGCGGTTCACGGGCCAAGGGGACGCGGGTGCGACGAGGACACCAGCCCCGGATCGGGGTTTGGGCAGACGAGGGTGGCGGACGGGTGCGTTTATCGTCGCAGGACGCGCGGGTGTCCTCACGCGGTGTTAGGACGCGTGATGGAAAGCTGATGATAAGGGATGTGTATTTATAACGCTCTCTCAATGTAGTTTAATAAAAATAAAAACCGGCGCCCCCGCGCTCCTGCAAACCCGAGCTGCCCAGGGAGGCAAGGAATGACACGGGCTGCAGGAGCCCACCTGCCCCCCGCTCTCCCGTTTATAGGGGCTTCCCCTTGTCCTCCAGCCCAGCCGCCGGGAGCGTTGTCGGGAGCGTGCGGTCCGAGGGGCGGCATCCTCCTCCTGCTGACTGAACTCCTTTTGGAGCAGCAAAGCGCTCTAGTCGGGGGCTAACACCCCCTGGTTCGAGGAGCCATTGGGCTGCAGGTGAAAAGACATCCGAGGACAGCCAGGCCCTCCACCATCCATCAGTCCGCTGTCACTTGCCTCTTGTTTCTGCTTCAGACATGCCAATCTTCAGCTTCCAGCCTGCGGTGCCTTTGTTCGCTAGATTGAAGAGCCTGCGGCCACCAGAAATCCCAGATTAGCCCCGCTGACTTCCTGCCCCGGGGCAGGGGGTTGGAGACATGATCTTCCGAGGGCCCTTCCAGCCCTAATGTCTACGAAATCTTTTCCCTGTGTAGATACAGAGACTGCAATCGGGTCGCTTCTTAGTCTTCCCTTTGATGAGCCAGATGCAGTGACCTCAAGCCTCACGCTGGAAGGCAGATTTTCCAGGCTGCAAATCATTCTTGTGGCTCTTCTCTGAACCCTCTCCAATTTTTCTCCCCAGCTTTTCTTAGGTGTCAGTCAGGGCGTGATGCTGTTAATTAACAAGCTGATTTATCCGTGAGCTTAGGTGGCTTGTGGGTACATGCCTCAAACCTTCACGCCTGCTTTGTGAGGTTATACTTTGTCTTCCGCACTGGAAAACTGGTTTATCGTGTACTTTCCACGTCAGTGACCCTAACACTTTGTCTGATACACAAC
This sequence comes from Caiman crocodilus, assembly GCA_030014935.1. NCBI lineage: Eukaryota > Metazoa > Chordata > Crocodylia > Alligatoridae > Caiman > Caiman crocodilus. Next base: position 1,402,400 of record JAGPOW010001614.1, read on the forward strand.
TCCTTCCAGAGGCAACCGCCATATTTAGGGTTGTATGGTATTCGGTGTGTGCTTTGAGAAGGACTGTGGGGTCACAGCATTGAAGGTTGCATTCTTGCACATGCATGTGCGTAGGGGCAGAGTTAAGGGTAACTTTTACATAGTTTAAGCTCTAGTAACACCAGTTACGGGGAACACCTCGCTCACCCCATCAGCCTCTCAAGTCTGCATAAGAAGCTAATGCTGTAGTATCAGCTTATGTCGGACACGCGTCTTCAAAGCGGGCTTGGCCCAGGACTGCCTGAGTGACTCCGACACCTTTTGTGGGTTTGCAGAGCAAATGGATTGCAAATCTTTTGCCCTCTGAATTCAGCTTCCAACTTCGCATGTCAGGCTTGAAAGTGATCTTAGGTTTGCTATTATAAATGCAAATGACTGCCAGTTGTTTAACAGCATTGCAATGACACTGCAATGGCAAAAATATAGGAAGTACCTGAGCCGAACCGTCACGACGCTCTGCTCCCTTTCTCCGTCCCTAACCAGTCTGGGATAAGACTGCCCATTTGCCCCAGCCCATGAGTTGAGCATGAGCCTTTCGCTCGGGCAGCAGAAGCTTGTGATTTTGAGCAGCAAAGAGTACCAGTTCATCCTTCCTGACCTGGCCATGAGAGGTGTGTTCTAGAGCTGCAGTGAAATGCTGCAGGTTTCCTGCCTAGGATACGTGGGTTTGGTGCCTCAAGGGCAGTGGAAAAATACTAGCGCAATTCTGTTACAAAAACCACAACAGGTTAGGATGTTTCTTAGGCGTTTGCACACCTAACAGTGCAGCACCCTTAGAAGAATCTCATAGCGGCACCATGGCTGAAAATCGCTGCGCTAGGGGCTGCTTCCCTCCTCTGCCCGGGTTACTCAGGCATCAGTGGCATTTGTACATAATGGCAAGTGAAAGAGTTTGGTCTGTTCTGTTTCATTAGTGGTTGTGTCAGTGTTGCCAAATCTCATGATTTTTGGTGTTGCTTCAGGAATGTGAAAACCAGCTCATACATACATCTGAGCTAAGGTTTTCACATCCCCCAAGTGTGGATTTTAAGAGCAATGCCAAAAATCACGAGAGTCGGCAATACTATTGTTTATCCGTAATCTGAGAGACTCGGGGAGCAAGGGGGGGTGGACGCGGTTGGCTGTGATGCAGGAGAGCTGAGCTCTCAGATGAATCACTTTCTTATTTCCCACTCGACTATATACACAGTGAATGCTTCCAGGGTAGGCCTGGTTTTCTGTGGACAGCACCTAGCACTGCATATTATTGTAATTGTAAGTGCACATGAAGAGCAGTTGCTTGGCAGGGTGTAGGGGCAGCAGCAGAGCAAAAGGGTGGTGCGCTGCAGAGCTGTGCTGGAGCCCACAGGGTCTTGGGAAGAGGCAATGGGCTCTCCTGAATTCAAGCCATCAGCATGCGTGTTCTTTCCAAGGCAGCAGAAACCTCGCGTGTACGGTCACACCCCAGTGGGTATTTGGTGTCTGTAGAGAGTAGTAACATTGATTGAACCCAGCAGGCCCCAAACCAGACATTTCCAGGCTTGTTCTTGGGGGTCCTTGATAATCTGACTCCCTGAGCCTCCCGTTACATGGATCCTGGGCCTGCTGCTACAACTGACTCTGTGCAGGGGAAGCGTGCATCTGTGCAGACCTCACTGGGGCCTTGAAAGCCAAATGGATCCAACGGTGGGACCAGGGCTCTGGCTGATGAAGGACACGTCTCCATTTGTAGTTGGCCGGGCCTGAGCTCCAAGCCATTACTCTGTCTTGGCATTAAACACAACCTGAGCTCCGGGTTAACGAAGGACCCTCATCACGGCCTCTGCTTTGTGAGATGCTTCTCCTCTCTGTCTCGAGGTATTTTTCTGCTGCATCCCATTTCAGAGCAATGCCTTTGGGGCTGAGCTCAGCTGGGATGCTGAAAAGCTGGAGTCGGCACCCTGCCCCAAACCCCAGACCCGGCCCCCGGGGTGCGGCTGGTCCCCGCTCTGACGGATGCAGGAGCAGGTGTCGGAGGTGACCAGGTGTCCCCTGGCTGATGCCTCTTCCCTCTGGCCAGCAGGCGGCAGCCGTGCCCCGCACAAAGCCCGGACTGCTCCATTGCTTGCCTTTTCCCCTCCAGACACCCTGGGACGCTCAGCAACCTGGCTCCTGCAGCCACCTTGCTGTTGAGAAGCTACGACCCCCTGGGCTGCCAGGTTTCCACCTGCCGGGCCCCAGCCCAGGAATGGCTGCACCCAGTCGTTCCTGCCTTGGAGCGTCCTTGCCAGGACTCTCCTCACTGGGTCTTGAGCCCCCAGCTGTAATCAGAGCCTCACTGTGCTGGGTGCGGTACAGACACAGAGCGAGAGAAAGCCCCTGCCCCAAAGAGCTTGAGCAGTGATCATGGCTGGCTCACGGCCTGATGGAAGAGGCACAGGAAGGATTCTCAGCCTGGCTTTGAAGAAGAGGAGCTGGGACCTGGATTTCCTCTCCCCGCAGTCAGGGGGTTTCTCTCTGTTGATTTCTGGGCATGGGGTAAAGGCCAGAAAGGTTGAGTGACTTATGGCATCGCATGGGGATCCACAGAACTGAGCTAAGGTAGCCCCATGCTGCTAAGACCTCCAGTGCCAGTGTTTTGCAGCAGAGGATCAGAGTCCTGTCTCCAATGCTGGGAACTTCAGAAGGGGCCGTAGACAAGTTGGCCTGGGGGAAGAGAAAGATTCCTGGCACCGGTGGGTTTGAAGGAGAGGATGTTTGCATGACTGAAAATGCAATAGGCGCTGTGCAGAGGAAACAGCAGGAGCAGGGGTCCTTCTTCTGTCCCAGGAAGTGCTGAGTCCTGATACCCCCTACCCCTGCTTTACACTGCACTTCAGCCATGGGGAAATTGCGCTGCATTCATGGCCATAAAGTCTGGGTTCGTGTGTTCCAGCCTCTGGTGCAAACATTTTCCTTTGCGTGCCACAGTTCATGAGACCGAGAAAAGCTCCTGTCCTTTCAGGAGGAGGGAGGACGGCCACAAAGCCACTTACGGCAATACTGGGAGAGGTGACTGGGTCTTCAGTGGAGCAGGCCAGAGCCTTAGTGGTTCAGCCCCCCTGCTTTTCACGATGCACAGGTCAGATCTCTGGCTTGGCTGTCCCACTGACGTATAACCACTGCCCTGGTGACAGCCGCCTCCTCTCCCAACAGCAGGACTGAGGAGTCCTAGCAAAAAGCCGCATAACCCACAGGCAGAGTGTAAGTCAAGCCCCGTGTCTCACAGCTCCTTACCTTTGCCAGCTGAGTCTTGCCTTGCCTGGCAGAGATCTGGGCGGGGTGCTGGAGGTGCTACATTCAAACCCAGCTGATTCTCAGGATTCGGAGCAGCTGGCATGAGCACAACCGTGTGCAAACTGGTCTCCGGGCACAATGAGACCAGCATTCAGACAGAGTACAAGCGTGAGACAAGGGGCTCACAGGATCATGGGCCATGTATGCGAATAAGCACAGTGGAGCAGAGTATCTGGGCCACAGCTATACATTCTCCCACGATGCTTTGCTATTATTTTAGGAACAAAGCCGGCTGGTGAGCCCAGAGGGTGTACCTTCATTTCTCCTTTTCTTCGTTCTCTTTTGTCTCCCACCACCGCTAAATTTCCTCGTTCCATTCCCCCTGCTCAGGGAGCGGTGTGTGAGTGTGTGTGCATGCGCGTGCGTGCCTGTGCATGTGTGTGTGGAGGGGAGAGAGGATGGCACAGAGGAATATTTCTGGAGCATCCTCTTCATTTGCTGCCCTGAGCTCTGAAAGCCAGCCGGGAGGAGCGAGCGAATCCGCCTGGCTCTCTAGCCATTGTCTGTCTGAATCAGTCCACCTTTTGGAGCCTGCCCCCCTCCCCAGGCCTGGGTTATCTAATGACTATCAGAGCCCAGCTAAATGTCATTCTACTTAAGGAAGCGAAGCATCCTGGAAGGGGGGTGGAAGGAGGAGAGACGGGGTGGGAGAAGCCAAGGCAAAACAATATCGATTTGGAGCCAATTATCACTGTTATCAAAGCTGTGCAATTAAAGGCAGAGGACAGCATTTTCCAATATTAGGCCTGAATGTTCTAGGCCAGGAGCTGTGGGCTTGTTAGCTTGTTTGGCTGTATTTCCACGCGCGCGCGCACGCACACTCCCAGTTTCATCTCAGCTGGATCTAATTAGGTTGTTTTCTCTATGGAGTCAGTCTCCTACTCCAGCACTCCCTTCCCTCCCAGCGCACACTCACTGCCTAGTTTCCATTCACCTTCATGCACCGAGAAAGAGGCACACAGAAAGAGATTGCACCTCACAGGGAAACCCAGCTCCGGGGCCCCGAAGGGTTCAAGATACACGCTGGTCTCCTTCCCTCTGCCCCATGCTCCCAGATGAACTGATGCATGCCAGTACCTCTGCATAGCTCTCTCTGCCCCTAATGGCTGGGCTCAGGATTTCTTGGCTGTGTCACAGACCCAATACAGTTCCCATACGCATCAGGGATCAAAACTGTGGTGTTTCGGTTCTTAAAATTACAGCTTTTGCCATTTGAACTATGATAGCAAATGGCAGCGTTAGGATCATATCCCCTCTGTGGCCTGAACCCTAAATAACGCAACTCTTCCCTGCTGCGGTAGTATATCTCCTCCTCCCCCCTGCTTCCAAGACAGACATATCTAAGGCTCAGTGATTTAGCATCGCTGCAAGTGATCACGGGACCAACTTTGGTGACTGGCGGCAGGGAATCAGGGTGCAGGATCAACAGTCAGGAAATCCACAGTCCCCAGTGCTTGGGAATGGGGAAGGCCAGGAGAAAACAACAAGGAATACAGGCATGGTCTCCTCTCCAGTGAAGGGAGGCCTTACTGGTGGGGAACATGATAGGCAGTGCACTAGGAGTCATACCCGTCTGACCCTGGGTGCCTTACAGTGCCATCCAGGTCGTGCCCCACTACTGAACCTGCACTGTTTTGCTAGGTAGCCGGGAGGGTTGCTGGCTGGTCTCTGGGATCCTTGAGACAAAAGTGGGGGTCATTCCTGGGAAGGGCCTGCCCACAGAGCCATGCTAGGGCATCTCCACTAGCTGGAACTGGAAGTGGTGATGACTCCTGCCAGTTCCAGAGGGCTGTGAAGCATCTGGGTACCCAGGAGTTTGCTCCCTGCCAGTCAAGTTCACTCTTTTACTGATGCGCTTCAATGAGGCTCCACAGTGCACCAAGCCTGAGCTGTGCCCCCCATCCTGCTATTTTATACCGGTCCTCCCCCCACCAATGCACATCAATCCAGATCGCATCACACAATGCTTTTCCAGCCCTGAAACATCTACTTGTAGCTGCAGAGATGCTAGCACCACCAGGTGAACATCAACAGCAGGTGAAACTACAAGTGGCTGGATTTGTGTTCTTCCTAAAAAGTGTGATTGATCTAGCATCTATCCACCAGTTCCCTTCTCCCTGGTACTGTGGTGCCTCTGGGCATGAGGTGGGCAGTGCCTGCTGGGAAGGAAAGGAGGAGGTGGCTGTCAGGCGGCTCCCACTTCTTAGTCACCATCATGTCAATGAGCCACCCCCTGCCCAACTCCACCAGTCTCTCAGTCGCTCAGGATCCTGCCTCCCTGGGTAGCGGAGGGTCTGAGCCATGATTTCTCATTCTGGTTACATCATGTGGTATTTTAAAGGGTCCTGGGTTCACGTCATTTCTCTCCATTCCTCAATTCCTCTGTGTATAGCGATGTTTACCAACCTCTTTGGGCAGAGGAGAAAGCCGGCTGTGTTCACGTACCTGCAGAGCCTTGGAGAGATGCTGTCACTGCATCACATTTGCATTATAACAGCATCCAGAAGCTCCTACTGAGCCCAGTGCCCTGGTACACTGAGGCTGAGCAATGTCAAGGCAGGGTCACATGCAGGGTCTGGAGGCAGTAGGCAAGCCAGAGTCCAAGTGCTGAAGATGTGGTCAGGAACAGCCACCATCCGGGAGCTAGAGTGATGGTCAAGAACAAGCCAGTCAAGGAGCCAAAATTAGACAGCTGTAAATCTCAGGAGCTGCGAGACAGAAATGATCCAAGGCCAGAGGCCAGAATCAGGAATGATGCAGGAGCCAGGAGCGGGGTCATAGGGTCAGAAACCAGATCATAGGGTCAGACGCCAGACATGGATGCCAGGAGCACAGGAACAGGGAGCAAGAGCAGGGGCTGGAGTCAAGTCTGCGGTTCACCAGGAGCTCCCCAACATCTGCCCTGCTGGTTTCGAGGCTGTTTGGGGGCCGGCGGAGGTCCTGCCAGCACCGCAGCCGAAGACGGGCTGCCAGAGAGATGACTCACCCCCTGCTGAAGAGCTGACTCATCCCATGCGGAGCCGTGAATTGAAGGGAGCTAAAATTCAGATTTGTTTTGGCTGGGAAATGCCAGTATTTGGAAAATATTCACGATAAAACTAGAAGCCTCCTGCTGAAGGAAGGACTCGGAACAAATGGCACGGGGGAATGGAATCGTTCTGGTTTGGTTGCTCGGAAGTCAGACGGAGCAGCTAGCGGCCCCAATGCCTGAGGCCCCATCGGTTGCCCCCAACCCCAGGGCGCGCCTCCTGCCTTCCCCAGGGCTTCCTGGCCCCAGATGTGTGGCACGGAGCCCCGACTCCAAGGCAGCCAGCATGGAGCTGGGTCAGTCCAGCGGCAGCACACCAGGCCGTCTGGAAACCCACGGTTCTGTTGAACAGTCACCGACACCAAAATGTTGCCACAATAAACCACTCACAACGGATCAGCATTTTCCAGTGAAAATCATCTTTCTCACAAGATTTCTATCCAGCTCTAGCCTGTGGGATAAGGACCAAGACCTTGAACTGGATTTACTATTCAATGAAGGGCCAGCATAGAGAGGACAGGTATGAAGTATTCAAAGGCCAAATTGCCGAGGAGGCAGGCTGCAGTTTTTGCACTCCTCGGAGTTTTCTAATGACTGCTGGCTCGGTGCCGAGGTATACGGCATGGCTGAAGCTCAGCTGGGAAGCGAGGAAGGCTGGGAAAATCGAGGGCACGCTACTGTCTGCCAGGGTAAAAAGCAGCAGGATTGCCTATGGATGAACATGCTCCCAGTTAGACCAGCATGGCCAGACTGCTGGGGTTATGCCATATCCCGCCTGGTGTGGACGTTCTTCCTGGGTTAAGAGCGGGGTTTTGGTTTAGTTCAGTAGTGCTCAATCTCCAGCCCGTGGGACCATGTTATCTGGTGCCTAGAGCTCCTCACAGGCCCATAAATGTGTCAGCAGTGGCAGCATTCATTGCCTCGGCTTCCAAAGCTGTGGCAAGTAGCACTGATACTCCATCCCTGCTGCCAAATTTCCAGAGCTGTGGAGAGCTTTACGGGAGTCCTGGGCACCAGACTGCATGGACCCTTGGGATCAATCTACGGCCAGTTCTGGTGTGTGGACTAATGCTGCCCATGAGATCCAGCCCACAGACCAGCTTCATGTCCTTCATTCAGCCCAGGGGTCCAGAAGGCTGAGCACAACTGGTTTAGCTTATGTGGCTCTGGAAGAGATATAAGAAGAGTCTGCTCAGCAGTTTAAACTCACCCTGTCACTGACGCCAGTGTGACTATTCCATGTAGACCAGTCCTTCCTCACTGGTGCTATTATGAGAGAAGTTGGCATCGGTGGGGAACTGGGAGCCTCCTAAGCTCCAGACCAAACTGACCACTTGAGGGGATGTCAGGAGAGCAAATCAGGGCTGCCAACTCTTCAGCGTGTTTTCTTTTTGCCCACCAGCAACACTTCAGTCTTGCTTCTGTTCAGCTTCAGCCCACTGTTCTTCATCTGTGAGTTCATCACATCCAATCCATTGTCACGTGGACTCATAACTAGTTGGACTGTCATGCTCAGCGAGTAGTCATCAATAGTTCAGTGGCTAGCTGGGAGAGGATATCAAGTGGGTTCCCCAGGAGTCTGTCCTGGGTCTGGTATTATTAAGCATCATCCTTAATGATTCAGATGATGGGTTGAGTGCACACTTAGCAGATCTGACGACGACACCAAGCTGGGTGTTGCTGCAGACACTCTGGAAGGCAGGGCTAGGATCCAGAATGACTTGGATCGACGGGAAAAATGGTCTGCAATCAGTCAGATGAGATTCATCAAAGACAAGTGCAAAGTCCTACACTTGGGACAGAATAATTGCATGCACAAATACAGAATGAATGGCTGGGCTGCAGCGCTGTGGAGAAGGACCCGGGGTTACAGTACACCATAAACTGAATACAAACCAACAGTGTGTTCTGGTTGCAAAAAACAAAAAGTCAACAGCATATTGGGCTGTATTAACAGGAGCATCACTTGTAAATCAAGGAAAGTGATTCTTCTGCTCTATTCAAGGAATAACAGCCACAAATTGACAAGGAATAACGGCCACAAATTGTTAAAGAGCAGGTTTAGACTAGACATCCAAAGGTAGTACTTCACAGTCAGGGCGACTAGGATCTGGAACCAACTTCCAAGGGAAGTGGTGCTGGCTCCTACCTTGGGGGTCTTTAAGAGAAGGCTTGACATCTACCTGACTGAGGTCATTTGAGCCCGGTTTTCTCTCCTGCCCAGGGCAGGGGTTGGACTTGATGATCTACAAGGTCCCTTCCGACCCTACTTCTATGAATCTGTGAAATTCAGCACCAACGAGGCCTCACCTGGAGTACTGTGTCCAGTTTTGGGCCCCGCACTTCAAGGAGTCCAGTGCAGAGCAACAAAACGATTAGAGGCCGGGGAAGCAAGACTTATGAGAAAAGCCTGAAAGAAGTAGGTTCATTTAGTCTGGAGAAGAGAAGAGCAAATGGGAATTTGACAACAGTCTTCAGCTCCCTTAAGGCTGATAATGGAGAATGGAGGTAGACTTTTTTCTGTGGCTATAGGGGATGAGACTATGAGTAATGGCCTCAAGCTGCATCAGGGAAAATGTAGGTTGGAGATTAGGAGGAACTGTCTGACTCTGAGGATGGTCAAGCACTGGAACAGGCTGCCCTGAGCAATGCTGGAATCTCCATCCTCAGACATTTTCAAGAGCAGGCTGGACAGACACTTGGCTGGGATGGTTTAGCTGGGGATAATTCTGCCTTGGGCAGGGGATTACACTTCATAGCTGTTAGGGGCTGGAAGGGAACTTATGGAGCATTGGGTTCAGCCCCCCTGCACCTGGGCAGGAAAGACTGCTGGGATCAGATGACCCTAGCAATCAGTTTTTGCCCATTATTTCTTGTCTTCCCATGGGGGGCCTGGATGAATAGATGTTCCTCCAAGCCCTGATGTACTCATACCATGAGGTCCCTTCCAGCCCTACTTTCCTATTTAATCTAAGCCAAACTGGTTGTAATGGTGTCAGAGGAGGTGAAGGGTGGATAGAGCTGGGTGTTAACCGCCTGCTGCTTGAATCTGTCTTCAAACCAGTTCACCCAGTGGCTGCATGTAAATGTTGAAAAGAACCAGAGACTGCTCCACAAGCCAGAGGCCAGGGATTGAGTGTCTGGTCTATACCTCCTTGCCATAGGAGACCTCCCCAAGCAGTCTACTCTAAACAAAGCCTTGTGAGGGAGAAAAAGGTTCAGGAGTCCCAAGCATTGTGTCCAGGTCCACAATCGCAGCCCTGGGTCGCTTGTGAACTCAACCACCCAACTCAAGCTGAGCAACTCAGCACAGGCGCCTGCAGCCCGTGAGAGCTCTGGAGAAGAGCCCTACCGCCTCTTGAGTTGGAGTTTTGGAGCGGCTCTGGTGATGTTTGCAGGTGAGTACATGCAATAACGAATCACAGCCCCGTGCCTGTTCAACGCCCCTCTCCGAGCTACAGGCATCACTGCTCAGGCTCATCTCACCTCCCTGATCCAGAGGCCCCCATATTTTCTCATCTGACCCTGCTCACGCAGTCCAACACCCCCAGGTGTTCACAAAGGTGAGACTAAAATTCCCTTTTCACGGGCACGGGAAACCGAGACACAAAGAATGCACCTGAGGCCACGTGGCAAGGCAGTGGGGAAGCCAGGAATTGAACCCGAGATTCACAAATCCCCTGTTGTGAGTGCCAGGGGACACATCCAGGTGTCTGCCAAGAGACACAGCCTCTCACGGCTGGGGCTGTGCCCCACCAAGTTTTACCAGCTGCACAAGCATAGTCCAGCAGCAACAGTCTAACTCCCCGTATGGTCCCTCATATTCCAGTACAGGAAGGTCATGTTCAGTTTAGCTTACATGACTTGGCAGGGATTGAAACCATTCTTATAGCTGAATGCGAATGTCTGCGTGGACCCCGAGTCCTGTCTCCCAGCGTCTTTGCTCTGACCAGATGACATTGCCTCCTTGGGCTAGGAACAGCACCCAGGCCCCTGATCCCCAGTCCCGTCCCACCAGGGATGTCACCTGTTCCCAAGCTAACAGCAGCACCCAACTCCAAACGCCCAGCTGAGAGCTCCAGCAACTGGCTAGCCCCTCTCTGCTCCAGGACCAGAACGCCTGATCTCCAGCGCCTCGGACGCTGACCTACTACCGTACCGAGCCCTCACCGCAAGGTCCCTCCCCTGCCTCGGTGACACACATTTGTAAGAAAAATAAATGCAAAGAGGGAGGGAAGGTCTTCTCCCCGGAACTGGCGCAGCAGGACTGAGCCCCTCCACAATCGCAGCATCCTTCCTCTTTAGTTCACAAAAAGGATGGCTGAAAGCACTGGCCTTGTTCTCCACACCCCCCAACACAGCAGCAGGGACTATGGGGAAACAGTTTGTCCAGGAGCCCTTTCAGACTCCATTATTTGGTTGCAAACTGCTTAATTTCCTGAACAAAATGATATTTTTGTTGTTGTTGTTGTTTTGATGGAAAGGGCGGCATTTTTTTGGCATGTTACAATCCCTGGGCTATTCATCCGTTGCCACGGCAACCAGGCTCCATCAATGGCCATCCAAGATTGCGGATGATTAGAGACAACATGTAAAAGGTGGAAGATGCTGGGCACCTCGCAAACCTCATCTTTCCAAATGACTCAAATTATCCTCATTATTTTTCCCCCGCCAATTCACTTCCCATTCTGCAGAAGACGTCCCTGTTATATAAACACAGAAAGTGCAGAGTTTGTGTGCGTGTGCGTGGGGGGGGGTGAAGTACGAAGAAGGTAACGTATCCTTTTTAGTCAGGACTGACCTGGAAAACTTCTGAGCACAGAAGAAACCCCCGTAGCTGGTCAGTGGACCAAGGAAATAGCTCCACCTTGCTAAGAATGATGTCACCTTCCTTGGACGGAGGTGAATGACCCCAGCAGCTCTATGGTGGGGGTCAGGGAGCAAAACGGAGGTCCAACCCCTTCTCCAGCATCAGCATGGAGACAACACAATCCCAGGAATCAGGCATGGACCTCGCTCTCCCCAGGGGTACGTGCGATGCCTTCTTTCTTGGCCAACAAAGCTGGGACTGAGCAATGAACCTCTAGAGCGAAGAAGTAAGACTGGCTAGCTGAGCTTCCATAGCTCAGGTGCATGAACCTTACCGAGCGGGAGGTTACACGTGCACTGATTATACTTTGCACAATAGAGGCTAGGTCTGGGTCAGGGTCTCCTGGCACCGCACTTATGATAACTCCAGTGAATCCCAGTTTTGCTGGGGAAGTAGTGTAGGTCCTAAGAGTTTCCTGGCATTTGACTAACTGGCTGGAAATGCTTTGGTCCCCAGTGGGTGACAGTCAACCAGCGCCTTTTTGAAGCCAACCCTCATGAACTCTGCACATTTGCAAACATAGAAGACTGAAGTAAGGCACCTAAATCTAGTTGTAGGCACCAACTCCCAGGACCTGGCACTCTATCTCCAGCTCCCTTGCACTGAAGACCAGACACCAGAGCCCCGGAAGACAACCTGATGGAGCCGCAGCCCACATCCCACTTCCCAGCTATCAGGGACAGGAGCCCCATGCTCCACCACTTGGCAGAAGGAGGTGCTCCGTATCCCCCCTGGAGCTCAGGGGATATGAAGGGACAAAGCGCAACCAGCGCTGCTCACCATCCCCGAGACAGGAGCAGAGAGAGGGGTTCTCCACCC
>JAGPOW010001614.1:1428799-1440069 GCA_030014935.1 Caiman crocodilus
GACCCCCCGCCCCAGGCAAGAAAAGGACCAAGGTCAGAAAACGCAAAGATATCAAGCATATCTTCATAACCAACTGCAGCTGATGGAGAAATGTTCTTTGGTCCTATGCCAAATTCAACTGAAAATTAATTTTTTTTTGTCGATTGATTTTGTTTCTTCGGAGGCTTAGGTTTAATTTTTAAAAAAGTGAAAAACAGTCGCTTTTTGGCAACTGAGCCATCTCAGAGGAAACCTGGTTCTTGCTCCCTCTTTCCTTGCTGCCAGACACAGGGTTCCAGCTGCTAAAAAAAAAAAAAAAAAAAAAATGAGGCTTCATTATTTTTTCAAGGAAAATTGGACACATTTCACCCAAACGGGCTCTTTTCCCATGGAAACTGCCACTTTGGCAATAAACCCACTTGTCACTGAAATATGCATTTCGGATGAAAAGCTACTGACCTTGACCCTGACCTTGACTCTCTGCTTAGCCAAGACTCTACATCAATTTGGCTTCGGTCTACTGAACTCAAACCAAGTTAGCTCAGCTCCAGGTCACTTTATATGGTTCCCTTCCCTCTTGGATAGGTTTCCAGATCGGTGTCCTTGCCCAGGTAGGTTCATCCTCTCCTGACCTCCCTTCATGCAGTGGTGAATGGTTTGGAGAGCTCGAGTGCTCGGTCCAGGCGAAGGAGTTGGGAACAGGCTCTGGGGGTTGTGCCTCAGCATTTTGTCCTGAGCCCTTCCTGCTAAAGCTCAGAAACCAGGCTGAGGATCTGGAGTCTCAGCACAGCCTCCCATGGGTAAGTGTCCTTCCAAACAGCAAGATCACAGCTGGCACTAAGTGGCGGTTGCCTTGTGGCCAGTCTCAGCGGAAAAGCAAAGGAGCACGTGGGCTGTGGAGACTGAGCGCAAGGTGGCCATGCTAATTAAAAGCACCCGAGTATCACATGCATCAGCATCCCTCACACTGAAAAATGGCAGCAGCATGCTTGGAGTTAAAGCTGATCGAACAAGTTCAAAGCACCCCGCCACCATATTTTAGCATGGGGACACTGATACACATGACGCCAGAGTCTGCTGGGGAGCGTTTATTTCTGTGCTCCAGCAGACTCAATTAATTAAACACTGGATTTCCAGCGCATCGGAGACAGCTACCTGCAGATCTATAGGATCCCTGAACGTCAGTCAGTTCTACACCTGAATTAATGTTACCGCACCCGAGTTAAATTTTTAGCTAGAGCTAAAAGCAGTCTGCAGGGCTGTGAAGTAGAAGAGATATTACCAGGAATGACTAACAGGCAGCAAAACTGCAGAAGAAAGGGCAGTTTGAGCAGTGGAACATCAAGACTATTAAAAAGGAAAGAGAGCCGTTAACACCTGTGGAGTGCAGAGATGAGCAGGAATCAGGTAGATTGAATTACAATAAGCCATGAAGTCAATTGATTCATTTGGTGAGGCCTGAACAGAAATGCTGCTACCCCTCCCAGGGAATTGGGTGGAGCAGGAATCAAAGGGGGGTGCAATTACATCACCGCACCCCCTGGATCCGCCCCAGCTGTCCTTAGCCTTTGGCGAACAGAGCTGTGCTGATGCACGTGGTGCGGGGCTGGGACCTACCAGCTCACAAGAGCACTGCTGACCCCCTTTCGACAACGCAAGGGGAAAACATCCCAGTTTCCCAGACCGTATCCACTGGGAGAGTTCGGGGCACGCGTTCTCTGCGCACTTCCAGCCCTGCCTCCCTGAGCACCACCTGCAGCTTGCAATCCAATCGCCCACGGCAGGCAATGCCCGGTGCGTCGGAAAGTGGGTCAGGCACACTAGACACCATGTGCTTTTCCTCCCTTCGTACTCGTTATCACAACCCAGATGGTAAACAAAAGTCCCATCTCCCTGGCAACCCAGCCAGCTACCACGCCGCTGCGCATGTGGCCGAGTTCAAGGTGAGCCAAGCAGCCCCGGAAGTCAGGGGAGAAGGAAACTGGGCCAAGGGATGATTCATAAACGCACGCAACAAGACCTGGCTCTGGCTACGGCAGCACTGAGGAATGAGGGGTGTGCAGCGAGTGGCTGGGGCCGTCACAGTGACCAGCGGCTCCCCCGTGACATGGAAAGATGCCACAGACATGCTGCAGGGTCCCCAGTCACCCCTATCTGCTGTCTGCCTTCATTCGGGGCGTTTCAGCAGCAATGATCACAGCTGTATTGTGCAAGGTGCCGTATAGAGAGACTAAAAGGTAGGACCCATCCCAGCAAGGACAGGAGCGGAGGCTTGGAGTCCATCACAGTAATGGCGACATCGGCTCAGCTGTTTCGTAACGTGTATAGAAACAACACGTGACGTGTACAAGTGCCCGATGAGCAGCTCATGCTTTTAGCTCTGGCAGTCACCAGCTCATGCATAAGCCAAAATGGCAGTCGCCAAAACCGCACCCCCACACCCCACAAAATTTGCAATGTAGATAAAACAGGGATGGCGAGCGTGAAAGAACGTACAATTATTCCATTACACTGATGGGAAATCGAGGCCCAGGGACAGTAAGTGAGAAACCTGGTGAAGCTAGGAACTGCGCTCAGGCCTCCCAGCTCCCATCCACGGAGACTTTCCCCACTGGCGGCGTGTCAGGAAGCTCACAGAGGCGCTTGGAGGGCTCTGCTTCCAGGAGGATGACCGAGCAGGGTGCATGCGGAAGAGAAGTGAAAGCCAGAACACCCCTTTGGCTCCCTGTCTGCTTTGATGCTGAACAGTCCCTTTTTGGGCTTTCCCTGTCCGTTGTATCCAACTGCTCTGCTTCCAGTCAGGTGGGAGGTCACTTGGAAAAATAAAAGGCAATCTGTTTCCACTGTTCCTGTCCGCTGAAGCCCACTCACTTCACTAGGGTCACCTGGATGCATTTTGTGAACAGGTCTGAGCCCAAAGTACGGTTTCCAGGATGTCTGAGAAAGCAGGGATGCTTTGGTGTTGGTTTCAGGTGCTTTGTCTCTGCCCCCAGTGGTCCTGCTGGCTGGTCTCCTGCTGCATGCAAGAGGCTGTTCTCCCCCAGCACCAAGAGGATGCCTGGGCAACGTATTTGGGGTAAGAGGGAATTGACTGAAAATCTTAGCCAAAATCACGTGCAAATTCGATGGGACTTCGGTGTGCAGTCAGCCAGAACACAAGAGGGAAAGATCAGCAATGAGGAAACATTTTCTTCAGAAATGCAACTAACCTGAATTTTAAAAGGGATAAGAGCAGCCCAAAATGAACCAAAATGGCTCATTTTTGCACTGAGTGGAACAGTGCATTGTGCGCTGAATGGACTATTTTCTACGATGCACAGAGAAATACACTGAACTGGAAAAAAATCCATTATTCACACAGGTCTAACCAGGGAAGGTACCCAGGAGACCAGACTCTGTCCTCTGGCCCCGATCGCTAGACCACACTCTTCCAAAAGCCAAGGCCAGACCCCAGACCTGCTTCAATGCCGCTGTGAGTGCCGGCTCATTTTGTCTTTCTACACCACCCATACAACAGCAGGGAAACATATTTTTTAAATACCTTTGACTTGATACATGCTCCCTTTGTTCAGCAAACACAAGAGCTAAGCAAATATCAAGCTCCATCTTCGCTCAGCTCTCGAAGTGGGTTATATATACACCCTTGCTTTGCGCTCAAACAAGCTGTATTTTGCTCTGTTCTTTCCATACTAGCCCCTTGGGCATCAGTGGGCTTTCCTAGGCTTGTTAATGTGTGTGGGGGAGGCAGAAACACTAGCTTTACCCTTGGGTTGTGCTCAGTGTCACTTTAACTGCATCTCAATCCCCTGCTCTTTCAGAACAAATAGCACAAAGGCTCTAACTCCAAGCGCATCCTGCCTCAACATACTCCTTGCAAGGCCTCTCATGCATGAGCTTTCTATCTTTGGAAAGGGTTAATTGACACCACATGGCAGGTGCCTTAAAAAGATTTCCCGGTGATGAATACTCCCTGATCTCCTCCCGTGTCTTGACCCCTGCGCCACTTCACAACATAGATCGGTGGCTCTCAACCCATTTTAGGCTCAAGGTACTCCTCATTAGGGCCAAGGCACCCCTTAGAAAGTGATACCTTTTAATTTCCACTCATTTTTTGACTACAGAAAAATACTAGAGCAATTCTCTGGTTTCAAAGAACTCAGAAAGACCTCAGAACAGGTTGGAACAATTTTAACACTACAAACTCCTATTTGAAATCTCTAGGTTTCTCTTGTGAATCATGTTCACACACTTTACAGTGTTAACAGTACATGGCCCCCATATAGCACCCTTGACAAGATGTCAAGGCACTCCAGGGTGCCACATCACCCCGGTTGAGAATCACTGCCACAGACGCAAGGAGGGTAATTATTTCAGGAGCAAAGAATGAGCATTTCCAGCTGGGCATACAGCATAACATTTCTGCCCTTTCTGGTGATCCCAGCCTCGCCCCTCTGCTGAGTGGTAGCAAAATTAGGAGATACAGGTGGCAAATTGGTTTCCAAAAAGAGGAGACATATGTGAGGTACAGCCTGGGTATTCACTGGGAAGGTTTTCTTTCCAATCACACACATGCATCAGTCCTGGCACAGTGGTGGAAAAACAGCATGCAGGGCAAGTGCATTTTCCTTGGATCTCCACCATCGTTACTGCCCAGTTCCCAAAGAGCCACTCAGCCTTCAGAATTATCTCTGATTAGAAACCAAGGTAAAGTCTGACACTTTAGGGGTCACTGCCTCTATGCTTAACTTTCAGTTTAAGAAGTGTCTTCCCGAGACTGAATAGTTGCAAGACAATAAGGAAAAAGAAGCCAGACCACACATAGCCAGGCACTGGCGAGTCCTGCCATGACAATACGAAGGGTCTGATTTCCTTCCTGCTTATCCGGCACAGCTCCCCAAACTTCAAGAGAGTTGAAAGTAAAGAAAGCTCCCAAGAACGGTGGAGTTCTGTCATGGTTTCCACCACAATTAACCGTTTTCCCTACATTTATCACCTAATACATCTTTAAGTTTGAATGACAGTTTTGAGTAGTCCCTCCAAGTTTTGCCCGTTATTGCCACTGGGTGCCATTCAGTGAAAAACATCCTCTCCTTTCCCCACTCTCTCCCTTTTCAAAACCTCTCCTCCTTGATGAGACATCAATCCTACAACCTCGTGCTATGCATTCCCCCATACCTATTTCTACGTGGTGCAGGACACCGATCGGCATTTTTTCTGCGGTACAGCCCTACGCTGGTATAGATCACTGTACTTGGGGGTGAAGTTACCCCGTGAACAGACCGTTACGACTCCACCCTGGTGCACCCCATCTATCTGCAATGCTAAGCAATGGACTAGCCCAAGGTAGACATTTGCTCAAGCTATCACCTGCCACCTAGCGGAGACATGCTGTAATAGTAGTTTACAGCCCATGGGATAAGTTGGCCGTCTGCCTGCTCTGATCCTGGTATAATTGAGATCCAGGCACAAAACTGACCTAATTACACCCATATAAGCATGTTGCGTACCCATTTCCTCCATGTGTCTTGCCTCACTCTAGTAGATACTCCACCAAGGAGGATAACCACTTGCTGCTTCGGCTAGTAGAGTTGTTCTATGAATTTAAGTGTCGGAGGCTTGTTTTCTGGCTGTGCCATGAGTTCAAACTCAGGTTACACATCCTGTGACGGGTAAACCAATGCATGAGGTATACAGCTCCACAGGCTGGATTGTGATGTAACCCTTCTAAGACATGATGGGGACACAGGATGGGAAGGGTCCCTGGCCCATGGCGACCAGTCCCTGCTATTGCAAGCACCACATCACAAAAATGTCTTCTCTTCTACACTGATCCAGCTCCACCTAGAAAATATGAAGAGCTTCTGTGCCCATTATTCCTATTGGGAGACTGTTGCAGAACCTCATTGCTCTAAAGTTCAAGCTTTCTCCTTTCCAACCAAGTGTAACTGTAGACACTTTATACTTATTTTCTTGTAATGCCCATATTAGTCTTTAGCTCTAACAGCTCTTTCACCTCCTGTGCTTATACCCCAGCATATTCATACCTAGCCCTCTCAGCTGCCTGGGCATTAGACAAGCATCTTTCACTCTCCAGCACCAGCAAGCCTCTCCTTGATCACTCACCAGCCCTGCTTTGCACCTGTTTCATTATGAAGTTGTGTGTCTTGAGCCTAGGCGACCAGAACCATTGCATGTTATTCTAGCTGATATCTCACCAGGCCTTGGTACAGGGGCATTAAATGCAGTGCAGGGGCATTAAACCACAGGTATAAAGTGCCGCATTAAAGCAAAGATCCACCAAGCTTTGTTGCAGGAAACATCCACCATAGCTAGCGACCTGCCTGAAACCAAGCTAGATCCTCCTGGGATTCAGGCCCATCATCACCTGGGTTTTACAGAAAACCTGGATGGTTGAAACCCAGTTAGATTCCTAGGATGCTCACATCCAGATTTTTCAGCTTTTCCCTAATCTTGAGCTAAGCTGCAATGTTTGACTTTAGGGGAGGCTGCATATCAGCAGAGAGGAAGTGATCCCTGTGATGAATAAAGCTAGCATTTCTATCATACCCTTTACCCAACAGCTGGAAATCCCTTTCCATGCACTCAGGAACAGAGCTTCACAGAACCCCAGGGGGTACTAATATCACCCTCCTTACAGAAGGGGAAACTGAGGCACAAAGTGGATACAGGCATGCACTCAAGAGCAGCAGCAGCTTGCCATGAGGCCAGAACCTACCCACTGGGCCACACTGCCGCCAGCAGGATGATTAAAAAACACAGGCTCCCTCTCAGCCTGCTCCAGGATTGCCCAGTTCACCCACGCACTGCGTAGCAGGAGACTGAGCTGGGAGGAGAGCTGTTACACTCCTTGTGAGCACTGTCCAGGCTGCAAAGCAGATGAGCAAAGAGCCTCCCAACTTCCTGGATCAGCAGGTTGGGAGGCTAATTGAAACATTGAACGGGTCTATGAAGGGAAGCTGAGGCTTCCTCTGAGGGATCAGAGTGGTATTAGGCTGGGCAAAGCTCCCAGGGTTGGCACAGGTGTCATTCCTGCCAGTGCATGTTCCAGACTAGTTACCATCATTAGAGGTAAACAGAATCTTATTGAGTCCCAGCTGCTGCCAATAACCTACCTGTTTGTTGGCATCAATTAGTGCCCAACCCAACAGGGTCAAGAGCTCTGTGGCACTGCAGCACACTACTGAGGGGCCTGCTGTGCCAGGCTTCCTGCACCATCTGCTCCGCTGCTTAGCAGCCAGGATGAATCTGTCTTGAAATCTTCCCTAGGTCACAAGCAAGTCCCCAAGCTCTTGGGTTGCAGCAGGCCTTGTCCCTTGTCCTCACCATTGGAAGCCCCCATCTTTTTAGAGCTCTAAACTCAGGAGTCCTGACAGCAGTGAATCACTGCTGGGGCCGAATCAGGATGTTTTCATCCAGGACCAAGCCTGGATCCAAACTCCTCCAGAAACATCTGGACTCACAGGGCTGCAGCAGACAGCATGTAGGACATGCAATATCAATCCCCGCGTGGTGGCAATCCCTTGCAGCAAGGATAACAGCGCTAGGGGCTGTACATATACAGTCAGAGACAGTTCTGGCTGCAAACTGCTCACAGGCAAGGCAGAAAGGGCAGGAGGGGAATCTGCATCCCAGAGACAGAGAGCAGCTGTTTCCCACACCTGCCCTGGCACAGTACCTGGTGTAGAGGCAGCTTTGCTGCTTAGCTCATTAGCAGTAGCCCCCTTTGGGGCTGTGTATGCCCTGGGATGTTCCTGGAGGGAGCTGGCACCGAGCTGAGTTCAGGTCTGGCTCATGAATGGCCATGGCAGCTCAGGGTTGCCCCCCAGCCCTGCTCCCTTACTTCCATGGATCTCAGGTCAGTGCCCATTCCTATGGGCAGAGTTTGGGACCACTCCCCTGGAGTTGCCAGGACCCAGCTCCCGCAGATTTGGGGGTGGACACTTGACATGGGTGACAAAAAAACCCTGCACTGAGACATGACTCGCAGCACCAAAGACTCACTGACCCAATGACCCACAAACCGCCCCTACCAAGGAAGCCCCATCTTGGACACTGCAGAGCTTCACTTGTGGGATCAAGAGGTGCTCAGCACCCCTGCAGAGGGAGCAGCCCCTGCAAGAAAAGCAGGACCAGTCCCTTTTGTTTTTGCCTAATGCCCTTCCAGGGAGTTTCAGTCAGCTCATGGCTCTGAGTTTTCTGCTTTCCTATCACTTAATGCCTCTCTCCTCACTTGCACTTGAAGGTCACAGGCTGAGCCACAGGCTTGGAGAAGCTGGGATCATATTAAAAGAACAGAGAGGAAAAGAATTGCTAGGGATGAGCTGCTTGGGCCAAGTTGGCTGGACTGAAGGAAACTGTTGATACATTAACGTTATTCTGTGGTAGCACAACCCACACAGCAGGAGTGCACACATGCAGGGGGCTGGATGAGAGAAATCAGACCCAAAGTGTACAAGATCAGCCATCACAGTCCCTGTAACACCTAAGAGCAAGTCATTGTTATCATGCCCATACTACAGGCTGCACAGATGAGGTTTTCATGACTTGTCCAAGGCCTCCTAACAAATCAGTGGCAAGACTGGGAAGAGGCTCCGGGACACACCAAGACCTATACACAACTGTACTGAACAGCAACAGGGAAAACCACAGCGAACCGCAATGGTGGTTTAGTGGGATACCCAGCAGCATATTCCTGAGTTTCTATCCCAGTTAATCCAGTGGGCATCGTTCCTGGGCCAAAGGAATATGGCTGCATTCATGACAGCCACTGGGCCATGAACAGCTCTGATGATCTGCCCCTAAACTCAAGGCATCCCACCGCACCCTGTGGCCCATTACCTTACACTCTGCTATCACTCGTCCCCTGAGACTTTCCAAGCCCAGTGCAGGAGCGAGGAAGGTTGGGATCCCTGCCGTGCAGAAGAGGAAACTTAGGCTCAGGGGACTGCCTGAAGCAAGAGGATGGCAGGACAGAGACAGACAAGCAGAGCCAAGGAGCCCTGCATCTAGCCCAGCCCCTGCTCTAGGCACTGGATTATGATACTGCCACATCCCACATCCTGCCTTCTCTGAGCTCACCTCACTGATGTCTTTGGACTTCCAGCAACACAAGCATTGCAGATGAAATCCCAATCAGGCCCTCTCTCACCATCTAATGCCTGGCTCAGTGACCAGCCAAGGGCTGGGCTATATATAAAGTTAAGCCTTTGAGCACTGGCTTTTTCCAGAGTGCCAGCCAAGCAGGTGCTAATAGGGATGAGGAGAGAAGCAGCCGAGCCCCAATTAGAGAGGCTCAGCAGTGCAGTGAGCTAATTCACTGCCCGTCACTTCTGCAGACCAGGCTGTAAACCCTGGGGAAGGTCTCCCAAGAGAAGTGAATCTCCTGGTTTCAGCCCAGTTGCTCCAGGGGTCCCTGCAAAGCCATGGTCAGCCTAAGCTTCTCCCAGCAGGGCTCAGGCAAATCAGGCCTGCTGGCCAACTGCATGCCTGGAAGCCATGGGTCTGGCCTCACCTCCAGCCGCCTCTGACTCCTACCAGGGGGAGTCCACAGCCAACCTGGACTCACCTTGTCCTGCGGCAAAGTGCCATCTGCTGCCCTGCCGCTGGCCCCAGCTGTGGGTCCTCCAACATCCCATGGGACTGACCAGGAGGAGCCCAGGTCTGCAGCTGAGCCAGAGGAGGGGAAGGGAAGATGGGGTTAACCCCTTGACTGCTGGGGACCAGCTGGCCCTTGGTAGCCCTTCTACCCAGGCCAGACCGGGGCATCATCCAGAGAGTCTAACCTGAATGCCCCGAAACCCGAACAGCCTGGTTCCACGGTCCCACGGCTGCCCTCACCAGACCAGAGACCCAGACTCGGGCAGACTGCCCAGCCTCTCCCTTTTGCCACACCAGCCCTGGCCAGCACCCTGTAGGAGCTAAGCGGCACTCCTTCCTTGGCCACTTCTGCCACCAGGCCACTCTCCTTTATCTGTAGGACCAGCCAGAAATTTTCCCCTCCCATAAGCAAGTGCCCCACAACCTCCAGCACTAGTTGAGATGCCCTGGGATTCTTCTGCCCTACTGCTTGGGGATAGACAGACAGCCCGGAGCAGAGCCAGCCATGGGCTGTGAGGGGAACAAGGACCAGATGGAGGGAGAAGGAGGCAGGGAGCTGCTGTGGGCAGTGCTGAGCTCCTGCTGATCAGGGCTTCTGCTGGGACAGAGTCTGGGAGGGGTGCTGGCTGCATGCTCAGCACCACGGTAAGGAGGCTATACTGCCTCATTGCTGGCACTTGATGCACAAGATGCAGGAGGGAAAGGAAGCTGGGCAGAACGAACGGCCATCCGGCCTGGTCACCTGGGGCCAGGACCTGCCTTCCCGGCAGCTCTGGCTCCTGGCCAGCCCTGGGGAAACCTGGGAACCTGAAAATAAGATAAGCCCAGCTAGAGCCTCAGGGAGCTTATTCCCCTCTCTCCGCATTAACATGTTACCTTGGGCCAGCAGCTTTCCCACTGACCCACTGATCTTTCCTATTTCCGTCCCGCGAATTAAGGGATTGATGGGAGTAAGTCCCAGTAATGCCTCCAGATCAGCTCCCAACCGGATGCGCAGGTACGAACACTGCAAGTGAGCGCGGAGTGTGCTGGGGACAGGGCATGGAGGGGAGGGAAGTTGTCCCAGGTGGCAGGGCTGGCAGTACCTCAAAGCTGGCAGCCGGCACAACAGTGAGATCATCCACACAGCGTCCTCCATGCAAACAGCCTCATCCTACTCCTGCAGGGAGTTAAACACAGTATCACCTGATTCTTGGGTCTGGCTCTCCTGGACACAGCTGGGCCCAAGGGGAGAACTGAAGGAAGCCAACTGGCATTTCCAGGCCAGCTGCAGGGAGGTGTGGGCCAGCAGCCGCCAGGTGTGAGCCAGCTGCCAGCCTACCGTGGGACCTGCATTCTTCCCACAAGCCCTGCCCTGGTCCAGAAGGCATCACACAATATAGCAGTGTTGGCCCATGGAAACCTTGACAGACACAACGCACCTTCCACTGCTGGTGCACAGTGGTCCCAAGCTAGGATTCCTGGTGCCACCACTCCAAGGTGGCTGGGGGGTATGGAGGAGGGAGAGGAATGGCTATGCGGGAAACCATGCAGCAATCCGGTTCCCGTCACTCATGACGGGGAAACAGGAAACATCTGTGGAAGCGGTGCCCCCAGGGCCTGGCCTGGGCAGCTCCAGCACAACTGGCTTGTTCTGCATGAGCCACTACACTGATGCCAGCCACTCACCAAGG
>JAGPOW010001614.1:1459409-1479745 GCA_030014935.1 Caiman crocodilus
AACACAATGATCAACAACGTGCAGGTGCAGCTCTCCAAAACCTGCTTCCCAAGCCCAGATGGTAGGAAATCCCCACAGCCCAATGCAGTCATCAGAGTCACAGCCTCTTGCCAGATGAGCCATCCTCTGCCAGAGCTGCTCTGTGGTGGCCCAGGAAGGGGCTCCGTGCAGGTCTCAGCCTGGCCTCCCAGTCGGCTTGACAATGGGCTAGCACGCAAGGGAAGAATCCCAGATGCTGCGAACGCTCTCAGCCCAAAGCAACCGGATTCTCAGTGAGGGTTTTGGCCAAGAGATTCAGCAGAGCAATTCCAGGCCTCCTGACTTGTAAGCTCAGCTCTGGTGCTGCGTCTTCATGGGCAAGTCCCTTTGCTGCCCCGTGCCTGTTTCCACACCTGTGCAATGGGAGACAATCAGGTTTGTCCCCCTTTGTTTTAAGATGTTGGGGAGGGGTCCTGAGCCTGGTTACAGCCCCCCATCTTCCTTGAGCACTGGGACCATGAGCAGAGAATTCCCTTTGGGTCATGCCCTGCACTGTGTTGCTAGACACTAGGCAAGAGATGGGGCTATCGTATCTGCTTCCATGCCCCCGCCGGTCTGCTGCAGTAGACAGGCTGTTGTAAATCAGAGGCATCCAAAGCTGCCTTCTGCCATTCAAGGGGAGGGATGGGGACTGGTCCTTGCAGCAGCTCAAAATCAGCCTAATGCCAACTTAGACCACCTTCCCCCTGGAATCAGCTGTTATGGGGGAAATTCTGCCCCAGAGAGGTCAATAGTGGAGATCCCATCGATCCCAATACAATGAGGATTTCACTCCGAGGCTGTAACCAACATCCCCCCTTTGCATTTCCTCTTGGTACTGATTTCTGTGGCTGATGCCAGGTCCCTTCTGTCCCTCCTGGTGTTGCACGCTTGGGAAGTAAGGGGAGGGGGGAAGCAGAGGAAGAGAAAGAGGAAGAAATGAAGTGAGAAAAAAAAAAGCAAATTCACATAAAACTTGCAAATTTGTGACTGTTGCTTGGAAGTTCAAAAAGAAGGAGGGGGAAGCAACAGAAGAACAAAACTCCTTTGAAGGTATCTAGAGATTAACTCAAGGCCAAGACGGAGGCACGGAGACTTTTACAGTAAAACCTCATTAACTCAAAGAGCAGGAGGGGGGATGGGGGTGAAAAATCTTCTAAGCAACAGGAAAAATGTTTGATTCAGCAGAAACAAGTGGGAAAAAAAGTCCTCCCCCCAACCCTTTCCTTTTATCCTTTTTATCTGTCTCTGGAGGATCAGGGATGAATAAGAAATCCACCCCCTTTTCTCTTTCCTGTTTATCTCTTAATTATTACGCTAGAGATTCAGCAGAGCTGTGCTGTGCCTCAGCCAAATGGAAAGAGAACAACACTCACTGATCCATACCACTGAGGCTCTACAGCTACCCAAAGCCGGTGGGTGGCAGGATGCCCGCAGAGATAGCCCACTAGCAGGAGTGGTTTGCTGGGACTGGGTTTTGCTCTCGTTGTCCATGCCTGCATGTTCGATCTCAGGAGGCTGGGGGGGTCAGTCTGACCACAGAGAGAGGAGCTCCGGTGCAGGAAGGTGGGTAGCTACCCAGCGGGGCAAGGTTTCAGGCCCAGCTCTGTCGATGTCCGAAGGCTGGCAAGTTACTAAGACCTGGATTCTTTCCAGAGATCTCCGCTCCCAAAATAAGCAGCCGGTGTCTTAACACATTGAGCACTTCCGAAAATCTGGGTCTTATTAGCTGTCTGGATAGAAGCTGTTGTCTTGAGTGGATAAGAAGGCCCACATCCTCCAAGAGATGTGGCTGCCTACATCTGACTGCAGCCCATCCACTCCCATCTCAGACAGATTCTTCCTGCTCCCCCAACCCTGGGAGCTTCTCCCAACCCCTAATGAAGCCTTCCCCCCAGTCCCCCGCCCCACGGCAGCCTGGATCTTCTCCCTGCATCCCCATGCCCTCTACACAGGGGTCCTGTGGCACAGCACACCTGCAAAAGCACTTGCACACTTTGAGGGAGTCTGTCTGTCTATCTCTCCAACTGTTTGTCTCTCTAAGCTCCTGAGATTAAGGTCTGGGCTGTTAAAGGTATTTAGGCACCTAACTCCCACTTTGGCTTTGCGACCTTTCAAAACCTGACTCCAGGGAACTTGCCAAAAGGCGTGTAGGGAGTCTGAGGCAGAGCAGAGGATTAACCTGGCGATGCCACCTGGAAGCCTAGCTACCTGAGAGTGATTGTGCTCCTTTTACAAAGGCAAGCAATGCACATGCGCTTGATCGTTGCAATTACACAGAGCAGCATCCAGGAGCCCTGGTCTCAGATCTAAACTTCACTGGATGAGGTGCTGCACAAACACAGGACAGACAAAGGTGCCCAAGACCTGGGTAAAAATGGTCAGGGTTTTCAGCATGTTAAATCCAGGCTTTGCCAGTAATGCAATTCAAACCCAGGCTCTCCTATTTATCAGGCGGACCCGTTAACAAAGCAAGCCAGAGCCTCTACCAAACTCTGTTGTGCCCCGCTGCAGCTGGAGGAAAGCTTTTGCCATTCTTATGCCTCCATCCATTCGGATCAGGGGTTTTTCTTGGACGCAGGTACCAGGCAATGGTGGAAAAGCAACACGCTGCCCACCTGCTCCATGCAGCAGCCGGCAGCCAAAGCAGCCCAACCCCTTCAGCAGGCTCAGACTCATTAGGAGACACAGAGGCTGCAGGATATCAATAATGTGGCCACTCACATCCTGTAAGCATCGGTGCTTTATTAATGTGCGTGTTTCTGATGATGGCCAGTGACGTCTGGGAAGCCTCTGCTAGCCCTGCTCAGAAAGCAGCTTCTGCTTGGTCTTTCCAGATGTGAGACCAGATATGCACGAAGCGGATTGCAAACGCTTCTCTTTTACAGAGACTTATTCTCACTGTTTACCCCAGCAGGACCTGGTGCTAATGGAGACCTTCTCGCTGGGCCAGGTTTCCACTGGGAAACACTTTTAGCTAAACAGAAAGTAGTTCCCAAGAACAGGTGAACTGGGATGAAATTGGTAACGGCAACATTGAGAAACAAGGTGAAATCCAGACTTGTTTCTATTTTTAACTTTCTTGAGTCCTTTCTCTTTCCCATGCCTTTTCATTCTGACTCTCGCTTGTCTGACTCTCATTTCGATTCCTAAAACCTTGAAAAGCCTCTAATGAATTTTGCCAGCAAAATGATGTGTTCATCATGTTTATTTAATATGGTAATACTTTGATATTACCAAAACAAACTCTTTGAATAATGTCACTTTGTTGTTTCCAAGCTAAAATATTGTGGAAGTGCACTTGAGGCCTGAAAGCTTGTATAATATCTCTCCCAACAATACAGTGGGTCCGGTAAAAGACATCTCAAAAATATTATTGGCTCTTGTACCCTTCCTGGTCCATCACTCCAGCCTCACTATATGGAATTTTGAAGGGTTTTATCCTTTGTCCTAACTTGGGCTGAAAAGGAAACTCAACATGTTGGACTCTCCCATGGGACAGAAATTCAATATTCCAAGCAATGCTGTCATTTCCGATACTGCAGCCCCTGGACACCTCATTCTTCGGGTCTGTAGGAACTGAGGGAACCCACGGCTCCTGGACATCTGACAGTCCAAGCAGATGTAATTGCCTTTCCTTTCCAGGTCCCTTCTCGTTCTGCGCTTAGGGGCCGATGTTCTGAGGACTCTTCCTCCCCCGCCACATGTTCAGCCCATGGACTGGTGATGTTCACAGCAGTGATCTGTTCTAAGTACTGAGGTCTGCTGGTATCAGCGAGGCATGTGGCTGTCTGGATTTCATTGAGCTACCCTCTCACATACTGATAAGGATGATTTAGGTCGACTACAGCAGGGACCAGGGACTAGCTGAGAGCGGGTCCTACCGTGCAAGGCCACAGCAGCAGACAGTACCTGTGCCAAAGAGCTTATAGAGCTTGGCTCTTGAAACCCAGCCATGTGCATTGCATGGGATACGCCGGGCACTGTTGAAATACTAAACTTTGCTCAGTGCCTAAGCAGGTGCTGGCTCTATTTGTGGGCTGAGCCACTGAAAGTCAGGCCTGGCTCTTTCGACAACCGATCCCCGCCTCTTCCTCCTGGAGATACCACTGGCGCTGTTCCCTGGAGCGTGTGAGCCCCAGTTCCCAGAACTCCAGTATTGGCGTGCTGGGAACAGCAAACAGAGCGGGCAGGCTCTCTAGCCCGGCCTTTGTGTGCAGGCGTTTGGAAACACACAAATTTTTTTTTTGTCTATGGAAAAATAATAAAGCAACTTTACTGCTCCTAAAAGCTTGTGAAGACACAGCAGGTCAGAATGTCCTTAACACTGCGGATTCCTATGGGAAGCCTCTGGGTTTATCTTGTGACTCCTGTTTGCACATCTAACGGTGCTAATGTGGCATGGCACCCCGCTGCACCCTTTAAAAGATCTTAAGATACCTCCAGTGCTATGGCACCCAGGTTGGGAATCACTGAGAAGGTGGGGGGTGGGCATGACTGAGAGAACAGGAGTGCGGGAGGACCGGGTTGTGATCAGAAGTGTGTGGTGCAAGTGCTGTGCATGCACCACAGGAGACAGTCCACTGAGGCTGCCGGGGACACTGACAGAGGCAGGGACAGAACTCAGGCTCAGACTGGTCTAGTATGCTCCTAAGGGTGTTTATTAGGATGCAGTATTGTCTAGTGGTTAGAACAGGCCCTGGGGAGTCAGGTTCCTGGGTTCTTTCCCTAGTTCAATTCCTGTCTTGTTGCATTGCTGTTCTATGCCTCATTTTCCCCTCTGCAACTGCAGTGATAATAGCCCCTCCCTGCTCAGGAGAAGAGGCCAGTGTGTAATTTACTGGTGTCTGTAAGGCCCTTTGCAATCCATGGGTGAAAGCTGACTATGCCAGCCAGCGTTTATACATAAGTGTTGACAGTGTGGGGGCACTAACTCTATAGCACTGATGTCCCCGGAGCTGCTGGACGCTGGCTTTGACCAGGGTGCATCCCCTCGTCCCATGATCAGTGCAGAAATCACACCAACACCCTCCCACCCCCCCACTGCTGCTGCACCCTGCCTCTGGCGGCAGCCTAGCACCCTGCACCCCACTGTCAGGACAAAAATCTGGGGGGGAACATGTCCCCCTGTACCCCCCGCAATGTGTCCCCAGTGATGCCAGCTAAAACACAGCACCAGATTTCCAGAGAAGATCAGCTTCCATATAAGCATCCCAATAAGCATCAGGATTGTCAAGAAACACCACTAGAGTGAGTGCTGAGCTCCCATGCTGGAAACTCTCTGGCCAACAACCTGCGAATGAGTCAGCCACCTCCAGAGCTAAAAGGGCACGAAGTGCTACAGCTGGAACTAGAAAAGCCATTAGCCATGCTGCCTGATCTATCCCCATTTTAAAGCCAACTGCCCGGCAGTGGGAGCAGCATTTCTAGCATGCAGCGTTGTGGGAATCACTTGACTTCATGGCTCATTGTAATCTATCTGATCCTTTCTCAAGTCTTCATTCCACAGGTGTTAACCACTCGCTCTTCCTTGTAATGGTCTTGATACTCCACCAATCAAGCTAGCCTTGTTCTGCAATTCTGCTATTAGCTGTTCCTGCTAACGCAGCTCCTGTTTCACAGCCCTGCAGATTGTTTTCAACTCATCCCAATGAAGTTACATTTGTTCTTGCTTCCGTCTTAAACTGAGTAACTCAGCTCTATGCCCCCAGCATATAAATAAAGCTTCTAGTTTATTTTTAACTGGAGAAAAATGTGTGGTTTACATGTGATGATGCACTTCTCCACCTGCAAAGCCCTTTTAAATATTCTAGATATGCCCATATACAGCGACCAGTGGGTAACACCTATATGGGTTTCGCTGCAGTTTTGGAACAGGGGCAGGTTCGTGGGAACTGGAAACCCAAAAATATTTGAAAATCATCTCTGTGGGCAGCTGCCTTGATAAGAAGCATCCAAAGAAACAGAAGCTGCCTCTTGGAGCTTAAAACTGGACCTAACTGTCAATCTCAGGAACTGATAAAGGAAAATGTTTGCAGTCCAAAGCTGCTGCTGCACTGAGGATGGAGATAATCATTTTAATTCATCCAGATCATTCTGTGTGTGACCTATGCACAACACAACGTGAGCTCCCCGGCTGGCTGAAGGAGTAGCTCATTAGTGCCGTATCAGGTCTGGAGGACAGTTGTGCCTCCAGGGGCTGGGTAGGTTTGAATGCTTTTCACTCCAGTAGCTCTTAGACACAAGTTCTCCATAAGCCAGGACTCCTGAGATCCATTCTTGGCTCTGCCATCGATTCCTGATGTGACTACGGGTGCTCCATGTCCCCTCTTTGTGCCTCAGTTTCCCCATGTGTAAAATGCAGTGCTTTGAATTTATGGCTGACAAGCGCTAATTAAGTGGTATTCTGGATTTGCTCCAGGATACTGTGTGCTGTAATTATGATTTAACTGTGCTTTGTTAAAGCATCCACCAGACTTTAAGCCTTAATGCCAAAATTATTATTATTAATATCAACTGCCAGCAATGCACTGACATTCCTGATGGCGGAAACCAGGTGGTTTGATGAGATGCAGCCCTGAACAAATTGACATGCTAGGTGGTTTTTTTTTCAGCAACATTGTTCCTTCCAGCTCCACTTGACACATAAGCAGGGAAACGCTCTCAAAAGGGATTGTCAGAATTCAGGAGGAAAGCGGCGTTTGGAAGAAGGGCAAACCTCCTTTGATCGGACAGCTTTGACTTGCTGGGTGTGGAACAATTTAAAGAAGGAGTTATTGTACAGAACTGATCTCTCTCTCTCTCTATCCATCCATCCCCGCATACACACTCTATCTCCATATGTATCGTCTACCTTTATCCATCCATTTATTCCTATACTCACTATCTCTGTTTGTTATCACACACCCTGTCCATTCATCCATCCATCCCCCTCTTTCCCAATACTGCAGCAGTTGCACACCCATCAGAAGTCATGGCAATCACCATCTCTCTCTTCCTTCCTTCCCAGCACACACGAGACAGAACCCAAATCACTGAAAGGGTGTCTTTTCCATGGCCTGTATCTGAGTGTGAGCACCATTTGGCTACAGACACGGAGCAGGTATTTTATAGGTGGAGGAAGGCGAACTCACAATTTTGTTCTGAACATGACTATTCCAGGGTCTCATTGTCTCACTCCAGCTCTGAGGAAGTTGGGTCTCCCACAGTCCCCCAGTTCCCCCAAACAGTCAACAGGGCTGTTCTCCCAGGAGCATGGAGCTCTGGTGGGAGTATAGGGGAGCAATGATCGCTCAGGTAGCTCAGGACAGTCTGTAAGTTGTTTGCAACAGTACACTTACCCCTCACTGACAACAGGCATCAGCAATGGGCCTGACCCAGCAGCAGGTACAGAAACCCTGGCTGAAGTTTGCTCTGACACACAGCTGCCAGCTGCAGAGGGCAGCTTGCATTCCCACTACCGTGGAGAAAGTGTTCTGGCACAGTTTATCCAGGGGACAACATGATCTTGGTGACACAGGTAACAAAGAGCCGAGCTGCTGACAGAGGTGTCCCGGTTACAGGTGTCCTGATGAACTGATGCAGCCAAGATATGGCTCAGAGGGAAACACAGAGAGCCTGTCTACACGTGCATTTATGCCAGCTTAAATTTACTGCGCAGTAAATTGCTGCACAGTAAACAGAAATAGGCCAGTGTCTACACATGCAGGCATTAAAGTGCATTAGCACTGTGTGTGGTCTGACGTGGGACTAAAGTTTGTCCCATGTCAGTCCACACACATAGTGTTACTGTGCAGTAAGGTGTCCACACATGCATTGCTGTGCAGTAACTAATCGGGTGTAAATTTGATACTTGCATGATGCAGGTATCAGATTTAAACTCAAGTTGGCATAAGTTGCCATATTTACTGAGCAGTATAGGTGTGCACGTGGAGATGCATTGTGTAGTAATTCCACTTACTGTGCAGTAAACGTGCACGTGTAGACGCGCCCAGAGAATTTAGAGCCTGCCTAGCTTCAGAGAAGGATTGTCTTTGAAGTGAATTTCCTGGAGATGGAGTAAAGGCAGGTACTAACTATTCCCTAACCCCAACAAATGCGAGCAACAGAGGGCTTGGAACCGGGTACCAGAGCAGGAGAGGTGATGTTTTCGGTGAGAAAGCTATTTGGTCAGACCAAATGCCTCTTTCAGCCCCGGTGATGTGTTGCAGTGCTAAGCTCCCAGCTCCTGTCTCTCCAGATAGCCATGACACTTACTGCAGTGAACTTAGCACTGCTGAGAAGAGACAACTAGAAATAGCAGCTGTACCGAAGAAACTGAAAAACCAATTTGCAGCTGGGGGAGAAAAAAAAAACAAAGCCCCACACACTACCTGCAAAAAATCAATAAGCAAAAAGCTTTCAGTACAAGATAATTGCAAGAGGAGTCTCTTAATGAAGAGCGAGGGATGGACAAGGAGCAAGAGGAGCCATCAATGATGTTTCTAAAATATAATTTGTGAATAGATATCATGGCAGCGGCAAAGGGAAACGAGGGAGAAAGCAGAGTCCAAGCCAAACTGTCCCCAAATCTCAAACTAAACTTTAACGTTCACATTAAAATGCTGCCCAGGCCACAGGGGAACTGTGTCCTTCACTTCCCTCCACAACCCTGACCACCAAATGCAGACACAGCCCTAGCCACATCTTTGCTCCAAACCTTAAGGTAACTATTCCCTTCCAAGCCCTGTGCCAAATCTGTATCTCAGTCTGAAACCCAAACCCTTATCAAGGCTCAAAAAAAGCCTGGCTAACACCCTCTTTCATGTGCACGTGCCCCTCTACTGCCCGCAGCTCTGGCTTCCTTCCCTTGACCAAGCGCCTTCTCCCAGGTATGAGTCTCACTGACTCACTTTTGCTGTCTTCCACTGGCTTCTGGATGGTCGTGGGAAACCCTCAGTTCGGGCTTTTCCACCTCCATGACAGTCTGAGAAATCCAGAAGTACCACAAGCACCCTCTGCTGTCCTTAGCAATGGGTCAGGGTTCAGTAATGTCCAATTTGCTAATGTATTGGGTCACCCCATGCCATGGAAAACATCCACGTCACTCCAAGACGGCTCTGAACAGCCTCATCCTCAAGGGGACTTACCTCCTATGTAGGCCAAAGGCCTTGATCTTTCCAGAGGCAACCCAGCTCAGTAGAGAGCAATCAGCACCCATCCTTTCCTTGCCCTCTCTAGGCTCTGCCTGACACTCAAGGATTAATACGGGCCTCCTCTCTTTCTCTTCCCGCCAAGCACTGTGGGTCTCCTCTTTTTTTCCTCTCCTCCCTATCACCATCAGTCACACCAAATGTGTCTATCCACCCGTCCATCCTAGCCTTATCACTATGTGGTGATTACCAAAAAAACTGTGGACCGCATAATACCCAGACATGCAAAGATACATGCCAGGAAACCCAACCTTCTCTGGGATAATCTGTGCATTTGTTACATCCACGTTTTGCTGCCAGCTCCTCCGTCGGGGATTGTGTCTTCTGTGCCCGGTACAGAACACACCTGGGTAGTAATAATAAGCAGCACTTTCATACTAATCAATACCTTCAGCTCTGTCTTGCAACCTCCTGGGTCTACACAGCCCAAATTAACATTCAGCTTCAGGAATCATTGCACGCCTCCAGCTCAAAACTCTTGAGAGTCACCTGGTGCTGGTGGAGAAACCCAGTCACTATACTCCCCCCAGATCAGGTCTGTAGACAGAGACTCATTCTTCACTGCCTGTACCCCGTGTTGTCAAAAATGTCCATGCTCAGCAAGGCTGCAATGCCACCAAATCAGGGCAGGGACATTTTGCACCGACTTTGCTCTCATTTTGTGCGGCTTTAAATGCCCTGCCCTGTACTTTGGGTCCTCATTGATGTTTATCCAGTTAGCGTGACGTGCCCCCTTGCTTTTTCCATGCACAAAGATGGCACAGGGGGCAGAGGAGGGGAGAGGTGGATCTAAGCCTCCAGGCTTTCGGAGGGAGGGCCTATGAGGGATGCTGTGTGATGAACATTCATTTTGTCAAAACTTTCAGTTTGAGGAAAATTTGGACTTTTGAGCTGGGAAAGCCAACCCTGAAAATCTGTGTCTGGACACAGCTCCAAGAAGTCCAGAGCAAACCCATCCGAGTGTGTCTGGCCTTCCTAGGAGCGGCAGGAAAGACAAGCTGGCTTGTGTTCTGCTGAATGGCAGGTGATACTATCAGAGGTGGGAGACAGATGCTGAAGAGCTCAAAGGGAGTGTCCCTGGGAGGAAAGCAGAGAGGGGAGGACGCGGCGGTGACCTGCAGTCTCCTAGCACCCTGGCCCACTAACCTACTTTGAGCATAATCAAAGCTAGAAGCTCCGAGAGGGATGCAGCTGCAGGGCTATTATGTTTATGAAAACAGAGCGGGGCCGAGGCAGCAAGTGGGTGTTTTGTTAAGGGCAATATGCTGACATCCTGCCTGGAGCTCTGGCAATAAGCCTCCAGGGAGGAATTTAGCCAGGCAGCAGGAGTGAGAGAAAGCAATAAAGTTGGTCACAACCCTTTCCTCCAGGAGCTGTGATGAGAACGCAGCATGTTCTGGAGCTTCCTGATTGAGCGAGCTGACAACAGCGGCTGTGAAAGGAGGCACGTTCATGGCACACTGCGGGGGGCATGCACCACCCTCCCCAGATCCCTGCCCATGCTCTGTCAAGGAGGCCTAGCCGCTGCTTCCTAGGAGCTGCTTGAACTCAGATGCAACTCAGGGTTGAAACCAGCTCCCACCCCAAGGCAGTGACTCCCCGAGAGATGGTCTGAGCCCAAGTCCAAAGGTCTCAGGGAGTATCGCTTCAAATCCAGCTCTGAGTCTGGCCACCTGGGCCCATCACTCATTTTGCAGGGACGTTCAAACTCTCTAGTCCATCCTCCCACTGAGCACAAACTGGGGGATCCACTCAGGCTCGCTTGTGCTCAGCCCAGGGTTCATGTCTGAGCAGAGGATGCTCTTTGTAGCAAGAGACATCCAGTCTTGATTGAGAAGCCAGGTGTTGAACAACCCACTCAGTACTAGACCTGTCTACCAGCAGTCTTCAAACCATGCCTCGTTTCCAGCCTGCAGGCATCTCACTTCAGCCTCCAGCAGCGGATCCCGTTCTAGCGCGGTCAGAGCCACACAGCACGGCTGCCCAAAGCAGCTCTGCCTACAGCCCCATGCACACATCTTACAGAACATTTTGTGACTGGATGTAGAGGGGGTTTGCCAAGAAGTGAGCCTGCCAGGGTCACACTCTGGGGCAAGGGTTCAAGCTTTTGCCTGCAACCAGGGGACCCAGAATCTTCCTTTTTTTATCTTTCAAATGGAGGAGGAAATCCTCGTCCTCAAATCCTGGAGCACGGGCTTTCACAACAGCACCAAACACCCTGAGGCTTGGGATCCTACTGCAAGTGTCACCAACAA
The DNA here is from genome assembly GCA_030014935.1 of Caiman crocodilus. Classification (NCBI taxonomy): domain Eukaryota; kingdom Metazoa; phylum Chordata; order Crocodylia; family Alligatoridae; genus Caiman; species Caiman crocodilus. The sequence continues at coordinate 1,470,874 of JAGPOW010001614.1, forward strand.
TAAGCAAAGCTCCTATTCCTTCTATAACCCCGTGTCTGGGTATGCTCCTCCGCTCCTCCCTGTAACGCTTGGTCTCAGGAAAGGAAAGCAGAGACCCCACTTCAGTCCTTTGGGGAGGCAGGATGAAGTACCCCTGAAGCTGCAGGAGAAGGAGGGCATGGGAGCAGTACTGATCTGTGGGTGACTGGATTGATATGGGGGCTTCACTGGGGACAGACCAATGTTGGGGGAAGAAATCCTGCAGCAGGTGCCTGAATCACCCTGCTCAATAAAGGCAGGAGAGCTGCCTTTGCAATAGTAGTGGTCATACATGATATGGGGCCTAGGGTGGGAGGGTCTGATGCCTGAGCCCTGGCAGCCAGCTGGCACTGAAGGTCTGGGGCACAAGCCCAGTGGTGCCCTATAGCTCTAGAGGGGTACCTCCAGGGCTGTGGCCCACTTGCTAAGCCAGGAACCCCTGGCAGAGGAGGGAGGGTGCAAGGCAGACCCTCACCATCCTGCTGCAAGGGGCAGTGTTGGTAGCTGGCACCTGCCATGTGCCGGACGGGAACTGCAGCTTGCCATGGCTACAGACATATTGCAAGGGCCAAGACTCCTGCTGGTGGGTCCCACAGATAGCAGCCTCCAGTACTTAAGCAAAGGGAGCAGCTCCACTCGCTGTGCATCAGTGGTAGGCTGTTACAGCCCTCCCAGGCAATCACTAGAGGGAGATCCATCCGCATGCCCTGTTCAGGGTGCAGCATCATAGCTTGGTGTCGCAGCACCCTTAGCCCATGGCATGGCCACATCTTGTCTGAGCCACTGGGATACAGGGCAGGGAGAAGAAGACAAGCCTTCTCGCTGCGTTAAACATCCAGCCCTTGAGAGTGCAGCATGCATCCTCCAGCAAAGCGCAGGGCCTGACACCCAAAGTGCTGAGCTCAAGCGTACCCTTCCCAGACCAGAGGAGGCCTCTTTCAGAGTCTCCCAAACACCCCCAGCCTCCTCCTCACAGACACATCTGCTTCACCAACTTTCCCCTTTCCCCACCAAGCTCTCCCAGACCCACCTAATGGGATGACAGCCTCTGTCTTCCCCCCCTGGCCCCATGTCATGACTTTGTGCTCCATCCCACCTCCTAGAGCCATACCAGCTCCTTTGCTGCCCTGAGCCTGTCCCTTCTTCCCCAAGGCTGGCTCCAGTAGGGAGCAACCATTTAGAAGTCCAGGCGGGATGGGGAACCCCAAGACCCACACAGTGGCAGGCAAACACCCCCCCTTGCAGACAGGCATCTCAGCTCGCCATGCAGCCCTCCTTCTCCCCTCTCTACCATGCAACTCCCCTTCTAGACAGCAAACCTCTTTTCCACCCAGCAGAGTCACCTGGGGATCTGCCAGTTCCCAAGGGGTTAATTTGACTGATAACGGTCCTGATAATAAGTCTGGCAGGGTAGGAATCCCACAGGCTGCACTGGGCTCATCCTGGAGAGGTGGGGTGGGGGTGGGGGACCATCTGGACTGACCTAATCCTGAAGAGCCTTTTCACAGCGGGGTCCTGTGACAAGGGCTGTTGAGCTGCAGAAGCATCTGATGCCTGGGAGGCTGAGGCAGGCTGTGAGAAGTGGGGAAGCAGTTTCTACAGAAGGCCAGGCTGCTACCAGTCTGCATGACCAGCTCCCTGTATGGGGCAGACCCCTGTATGCTACCACTCCTGGACTCTTGCTCTGCTGAAGGGACCTCTCTGGAATAGAGGCTTGAGCCATGGGGTAAGTGAGCTGATTCTGCATCTTGCTATTCTTTGGGCCTGGCATTAACTGCACTGCCATGTGTCCCGCACTGGTTGAGCGTTGAGCTGTCTCTACCAGCCCAGCTGGCAAAGCTGCATCTTCGCCGCGTATGAGGATTAGGGTGAACAGCGATGCTCAGAGATTAAACATCTGCTGGGAGCTGTGCCCTTTTGTTTGTGAGCTCTGGCTGGCAGAGAGGGGAGACACTGGGCCACCTCCTCCCCCTGGAAACCATGATTTCTGTGTGATTCAGATGAGAGGGAGCAATAGGGGAAAGGTAAAGCTAGTGGGTTAAGAGACTGAGCTGCAAGGTTACGTCTTGATGGTTTTCTTAGGACCAAAAATATCCCAGATCTGACTTCCACACCCTGCCTGACTACAGATTCTGAGTGTGATGAACAGGCAGCAGGGCCTGAAGCCCTGAGCTTCTCCAGCTCCCATTGATGTCTGTAAGGGCTACAGTTGTTGAGCACCTGCACTGGGAAGCATGGGTGTCCCCAGGGCTCTGACTCTGCATGGGATTTGGGGCTTGGCATTAGGTTGCCAGCTGTGACGATGTACATTTATATGGTTTTGAGAGCTGGAGGTTGGAGGTTGCCACAAAGAGACAGCAAGCTAATGAGAGCAAGCTTGGGCTCCGGTGGTCTGGGGGTTGGCGTCCCCACCCCAATAGCCAACGAAGAATGCCCTTGAAAGCAACCTTCCCTTTAATGAGCTTGCAGGCCATTATGCAAGGTATTGGAGGTTCTGGGCCTGGGAGTGCCTCCAGGGTTCACAGAGGAGGTTGGGGTTGTGGGGGGCTGTTTCTGTTTGTAACTCAATTTGGGACTCGGTGTCCACTGAGGTTAGTTGGCAACTGATCTGCAGGGATTTTGGATCAGCTCCAGAAGGTCCCCAAGGGTATGGCTTTCAGTCTCAACGTGGCCCTTGGCCTGGGAACCAGAAGACCCAGGGTCTGTTTCTGCCTAGGCCAGTGACTGGCCAAAGCAGTGCAAAGCTAAGAACTGGCTTGCCCGAGGTCATGCAGCAACAGCCAGACACGGTGCTTCATTCTCCAGCCTCCTGCTTCCTACTTGCTGGCCCACCTGCCTTGGGGTGCTCTGCTCTGGGTCTCTGCTTTCCCTGTGGCTCTAGCCATACAGGGAGTGTTGTTTCAGCTCTGCAGACACCAGGGTGGCTATTGGGAGGGAACATGCAGCACTGCACCTGGGAACACAGGATCTCCACTTCATGTCCCTCCACCCCTTTAATCCTGTTCTCAGGTTCTGTCTGCACTAAGCCCAGGGTAATCCTCTTTAGCCTACTGCATTTTCTTTATTGGTTCTTCCAGGCGGAGGGGAGGGGGTGCTCTCACATACAGGGAACCTTTCCACCTGTCTCTGCATTCCCTGCTGAATTTTTGGTGCTGGCACTGGGGTGCTCAGATATCAGACACAGCTCAGGAAGTAACACACGTGATAGATGTGAGGCTCCACATCCAGTGACCCCTGGGAAGATCTTTCCCAGCCAGTCAAAAGGAGCCTAAGCTAGGGCGGTACAGCTTGCTATCCATATTCGCTGGGGGAACACACAGCAGGCTGAGGTCTTGGAGTCATAGCAGAAAATCCCAGGGCTGTCCTGCTTGATAAGAAAGGAGCTATTACTCTGGCCAAACACTGACACATGTGGCTCTATTCCACCTCCCCCAGTCTCTTGCCAGCAGTCTCCCTTGTAGACTGCCTGCCGTAAGATGTTACTGTGCATTTTCAGAGTGCCAAGTTTCACCCCAGAGATGACTGCATTTCAGTACTGGGAAATGCAAGAAAACCTGGATTAGCAGGACGACCCAGCTTGCTGCGATGGCTGCTAGCATTTAGTTGTTAATAGGATGCTAGGTGCTGTACACCAGCATTGTAAGAGCCTACCCCAAAAGCCCACAGTTGAAAGAGTCAAAGCAGACAAAGGGTGGGAGGAGAATGAAGTGCAGAGGGGACGGGGAAGTGTGTCACAGCAGGTCAGTGGCAGAGCTAGGACTAGAGCACAAGCTTCCTAAGAGACTGGTCCCTGGACCAGGTGGCTTCTCCATGCTTAATGTGACAGAAAGCCAAACTCAGATCACACCAACAGCTCACTGCAGTCCACTGGTGCAGCCCCACACCTCTGCCCGGTCTCCTATGGATGGCTTCCTCACTCCAGCTGCAGCTTAGAGGGTAGGCAGCATGTGTTAGGAATCGGGAAGACAACACAGCTTTCCATCCTAGCCAGCACAGCACACAACCACGGCCACGACAACCAATGGAGCTAGAAACCGCTCCTCAAGGAGCAGCACAAGGCAAGTTGCCCACAACACCCTGCTGTGCCGCAAGATGGGGACTGTCTCCGTGGCCTGTTCCTTCCATGATGTTCCTGCTGACAACGGCCTGACATGAGGCTGCGGTCCCAGTTCCTTCACTTTGTCGGTGCAAAGTGTGCACACTGCACCATAGTGACACTGGTGGCATGTCCCCCGGCCCAGCTCAGTGAGGACGGGCATGGGGCTAAGCACGCTGAGCCCACCAGCACCTTTGATACAGCTCATCACATGAGTGTCAGGAGACTTTGGTATATATTCAATCAGGGGTTCCAAGCCAGATTTTCCAAGGCATTTAGCCCCTGAAGTGATAAAATGCCTTGAAAACTTGGCTTTTGGAGAGCAAAATCCCCATAGCCCATATCCACCCCTTCAAGCATCACTGAATTGAGGGACAAATGTGACCCTTGCTACTGTAATAGCTGAGGACCTCTTAATTTTTAACATATTTAGTGTCACAGCCCTCCCCTCTGTGAGGTGCATCAGCACGACTGTCCCCATTACAGAGGTGGGAAACTGAGTCAGAAGGCGACTCGCCCCACAGGAATTCTGTGCTAAAGCAGGGACTGAAACCTAGGAATACAGCTTCATCCCAGGCTGGTGCCCTCCCACCCTTTCCAGGGGCATTCCCGCACAGCTGCCAAGGGCGGGCTGAGCTGGAGCACAGTTGGCCACCTGCTTGCTCCAAAGTTATTTTGCTAACAGGATGGTTCTCTTGGTTCGGGATCAGCCATAGGAAGCCAGGAGGATCCACATGGAAAATTCCTAATGACAGGTGCCGAGTTCTGGCCTCTCCTGGGTGGGGTAGCCATGAAAGCAAATAATTATGAATTAGCCAGACTGGACAGGGCAGATGATGTAACATCGAGTTCTTACGACACTGTGGGGCAGACTGGGTTGGCTGCGCGTGGCTGCCAGGGAGCCGCGCACAATGCTGCTTGCCTAGAGTCAGCATATTTACCTTCACTGTTACAGCCCCGTCCCCCCCGGACTGTGGTCAGAAGTGACACGTGGGCTGCACGTGGAAGGGAGCCTGCAAGAATATACTACAGTGCCCACTGCCCATGCCTGCTGTTCAGACCTGCAGGCACCATAGGGAGTTAGAAGTGAGCACCCTAGCAGAGCAGGGGCAGCAGAAGCCATTATTATGGACACACCTATGCTGGAAAACTGCTCCTGCTTTCACGTGGGGGTTGTGTGTGGCACTACAGTACAAGGGCAGTTTGCCAGGAAAAGCTGCATCCATGTGAGGACAGTGCTCACCCCCAAAGTGGATTACCAGTGCTAGAGGAGCAGTGCACTGCACTGCGGAGTACTAGTGTGGACCCAGATGGACCAGCAAGCCTGGGCCAGGAGACACCCACCAGCGAGGCAGTTTTGGCAGCAGAGCCATAGCTATGTGAGGGATGCTGGCAGCAGAAGGGCCAGCCCAGGGAAGTCTCCTGGTGCTGCCATTGCCTTACACTTTCATGGCTCCGTGGAAGGAGCACCCTAGTATCTCGTCAGTCATCCCAGCTTAGAGCAAGCTCTGCTGGCATCAGGAAAAGTGGTGGTTGGGCAATACCCCCCCGTCCCTCGCATTGCAACCCCACCGCCCAGTGATTTGTCCCTGTGCACGCCACCGTTGCACTGGAGTCTGGCAGGCTTTGCACTTGCTAGAACACAGGGGCATCCTGGAAGGAGCTGGGATGTGCCTGTGCCCGTTCCTGGTGTCGATGCATATGAAGCTGGCCTAGCCCAAGACCTGGAACTTCCTCCTGCTGCCTGCCCCACTTCAGTCCGTGCCTGCTGTACGCACCGGGGGGGACTGAGAAGTGAGCAGTCTAACAGAGAGGGGGCAGCAGAAGCCACTAGTATGGATACAGCACAGCAAAGCTGCTCCTTCTTTCACACTGGGGCTGTATGGGGAACCAGTGACACTAGTAGCAGCCGCCACTAGCCAGCTCACCTGGATTAGGATATAGTTGGGATTTGTACAGGGGGTCTCGAGAGCTAAGGGAGGAAAGGACCATGCTGATCATCCAGGCTAATCTTGTGCATTGCCCGGGCTGGAGAACATGTGCCACAACTTTCGCTATCAGGGCCAGTCAACGGTGAGGCATTGTGAATGGATCTGAGGGAGTCTGGGTTGATCTGTCTTCTGCCCTTAGGAATCAGAGTGCATCTTACACCAATGAAACACTGCCCATTCAGACAACACCCAGAGGCCTTGGTTGGTACCGGGACCCAGATGTCCCAAGTGCTGCACAGAAGCTGAGGACTTTGCCTGGCTGCCGCTGAGCTGATATAGTCGCATCAATACAAACCCGCAATGCATGGCGCTGCCATTAGTGTGAGTGACTTGTGAGCCCCTTTTGCACATGTGCAGTGAGCATCCAGTGAGGGTTTGCGTCAATGTGATTAGATCACTGGAGTTACATCAGTGCCAGTTCCCTTAGATTAGACAGCCTCTGATTAGAAGCCCCTCGTTACCCCTGTTAAATTCACTCCAGACGTCTGAGATGCTTCGTGGTCCATCATGCTGTTTGCAAATATTCTTTCCGGCTCATCTGTCTATGTCAGTTCGTTTGCACCTGTTCTTTTAATTTTGCGAGCAAACAATCTGCTTCTGAGATTTATTTTAATAAGAAGACTCTGTTAGCACACTAAAAATAATGGGAAGCCAAGCAAACCTGCAGGTTCATGTGGTGCCTTACAGCTAGAGAGTGTTACTAACGAAATACAGGCTGTATGCTGGGGTCTGTCACCAAAATGCAGCTGCCTCTAGAGCGGTGTGTGGCAGTTGATCACACTGCACCAGAGTTTAAAGGAGATTATTATATCCGCTACAGGATTTAAAAGAGCCAAAAAGGGTGTCCAGTTAAAAATGCAAGGGGAATTTAGGTCAGCAGAATGTAATTAGCCAAGTTGGAATTTGGCCAGGAGGGCAGCACGAGCACAAAGAACAGGCAGCTTTGTCTTTTTATGACTATTGTAAAGTTTTTATTTCTGTGCTCATCTGTTTCTAGACAATTATCTCCTCCCCAGCTGGGTGAGCTTGACCTCATTGCAGATTTTTAGAGCTGCCCGTTCCCTTCCATGATGTGGATTGATCCGTACCCTGCTGCGGGCATCAGTTCATTACATACGGATCCCAACGTTGTGGAGAAGGGCACAGCAGGTATCATTTCCATGAGACTGGCACCCTGTCACTCTACCTGGTGCCTCTCTGTATTGCCCAGCTAAGTACCCCTCAGCATGGTGAGGTGGAGTGCTCGGTGGGAAAGGACATTTCCAGCAGATGCCTTTCCAGTCTGGAATGGAGCTTATGCCAGCAGCCAGCATTTATGAGTCCCCATCCTTTCCACTGAACAACCAGTGGCCTACCTCAGATCCAGATGAGGATGCCCCATGCTTTGCAGCCCCCTCCGCTTCTCACCGATCCAAATTACTTTCCAGTAGGCAAGGGAGGCTCTGATCGATGCTTTAATTACTGTATCCACATGGATCAGCTGAGCTACACAGCCAGCAGCAGGCCAGCCACGAGCATCATCTCCTAGAAGTGCTGGCATGGAGGGGTCCCCGTGCATTGAGCATAATACCTTTGGGAGTCTGTATTGTCTTATATGGTAGTTTAAAATGGTGAATCCAGAGGAGATGAGATGAACAGATGAAATAGCGTTGAGAAAGGGAGTGGGACTCCCTTGCTACCAGCTGCCCAGCTGGGGGGAAAGACCACGTGGTTAATTGAACCCAGCCCCTATGTTATAAATTCAGTAACCTTTGATGCATGAGGGAATGAGCTGGCTTTGGGGGCTGATGATGGGAGATAGATCCTTTTACCACTTAGAAACATATATGCTGTCCTCCGTGACTGAAACCAGAGCTGTTCCTTTGGAGCCAGTGGGATGGCTCCCTGATGATGCCATTCTGCCTGGAACAGAACTTAGCCAAGGTCTCCACTTTAAACCCAGTCCCACTGTATAGGGACCAAGTGTCACGATCCGTCTCTGGCTCTTTGGTGGCCCCATATGTAAAACGCACAGGGGACGTCAGTTCGGCTTGTGCTTCATCATCCCATTTCACAGCTGAGCACCTTGGCAATACACGGCCAGGGAGAGATGTTGTCAGTGTGTCTGCCACTAGCCAGCTCACCTGGTTTAGGATAGAGCTAGGATTTGTACAAGAGAAAACTCAAGTGTGCAGTTAATGGGGCATTCCTCTTTCCTTGGAGCCAGACCTGACCTATCTTCCCAGCAGCTGTAGAAGACATTGTCTCTGAGGCGTGATGGAGATAGCAGACCTCAATACCAAAGGACATGATCAGTTGTAGTCATGGCACCTTTTGCAGTAGGTGGGCTGCTAACTCCAGTTTCCCAGCCAAATCCCAGTTCTACTTTGCTTCCTAAAATTCACCCTTGTTCTTTCCATTAGACGCTGTATTTATCTCCATTCCTTGTCCTTAATTTTGGTATGTCACTGCTGTGAGCCTTCAAACAGCAGTTGTGCTCCACACCAGAGATGGCTACACTTCAGTCGCAAGTGAAGCAGTCCCTGTGCAGAGCCAGTTAGTGAAAAACTATTACGGATCAGTGCTATTATTCAGGTGCCGTCCATTCCAATACAGCTCCATATTAAGACATCTGAAGTAATAGATGAGGTGCCAGTAGGTGGCTCTCAAGAATACATCTCATAGGGCATTTCATAGTATCATAGTATCATAGTAGCTAGAGTCGGAAGGGACCTGGGCAGATCATCTAGTCCGACCCCCTGCCTTGGCAGGAAAGAGCACCGGGGTC
>JAGPOW010001614.1:1487073-1525887 GCA_030014935.1 Caiman crocodilus
GTCAACTGAGAAAGCCAAGTCCAATAACTTTCTCTTTTGTGGCTCTGTGAAAATTTGTGGAGGTTTAAAAAAAAAGTGCATTTGGAAAAGCAAGATGCAGGATGCGAATGGCAACGTATAGCCTGAATGCTCTGTGTGCAAGCCGGTCTCTCGGACGGAGTCTGCATATGTATTTCTGGGTTATTTTGGATCTCCTTAACCTTGTTTTTTTTCTAACTTAGAGCACACATTTTTCTGACATTACTGCTGCTTTTGTGGGATTTGGACAAAAGAGACATCCACCCAGCACTTGGCACTCAACATACACGCGGAAGCAGATTTTTTTTTTTTTCCTTCTATAATCCAAAAGAGCTGCGCGGTATTTTATGCTGTGCTCAAAAAAAAAAAAAAAGTCTGCAAAGCAGAGAGGGAAAAATATTTCTCCGCTGCTAAAGTTGTTTGTTGCTAGGAGGAGTTTAGATTTCTTTCCATTCGCATGGCATTGCATGTGTAAATCTGGCTTTTTTTTCCCTTTTTTTTTAATCCATTTGTGATTATGAATCAAATTCTTATTTGTTTTGTTTTATTGTGTATGCCAGCTTAGACCTCACTTAGGATTTTACTGCAAAGAAAAGCTCTTAATCTCCTTTTCAATATGTTGCTCCCACTACAATTTGATTTCTTTTTATGATTATTATGAAGGGTTTTGCTGGTGCGCTTTGGTGGCGGTGGGAAGGAGGCATGCAAAAGTCTTTGGATACAAGTTGTTTCATAAGAGGGAAGAGCAACTGTTATTTTTAAGGGGCTGCTGTCCAAGTGGCTCAGATATCAGGGACCTGCAGTGCTGGCAATGCCCTTTCAGTTCCCAGGCTTTGCCTGGGAAAGATTGGTCTTAGTTTTATTTTATTTTGTTCGTTGAAAAGAAGAAAAAGTGTCAGGGAGAGGGGGGAGGAGGCTGTGCTGGTTTGGACCCTGCAGGAAGTAGCAGATATGGAGGCTGGAGCAGCTGTCAGCAGCTCAGCACTGATCCTGCTCCCCAAGCATCTCCTGACGCAGTGGCCAGAGGATTGGGCCTTCTGCATTGCCTCCCGGCTAAGAGATGCCTAGGGAGCGACTGGGGTTGATTTTTCCCGAAAGCGGCCGCGCGTCTCTCATGTTGCTGACTCTTCTGGACAGTGTTTTGTGCGTTCGGAGTTGTAAGAGGTTCTAATGTACATACGCACGTCTAAGCTTAAACAACCCCTTGCGCACACGGATATGGGCCTGGTTTTCCTCTTGCCGCATGGATCGGGACTTGTTTTCTTGCTGTGGTAGCATGTTCCCCCTGGCATCGAGGCAGGACGGACCAGGCCAACACCTCGATCCCCTTCTCTTTCGCCAGGTGATGTCCTGACATTCCAGCCTCACTGGCATGGAGGGAAGGATTAACATCCTCATAATTAACACCAACACCCAGCTCTTACCTAGCATTTTGCATAGTCAAAGCCCAGCAAGTGCTAAGGGATTAATAAGCACCTGGGCAAAGTTTCCCTCCTTTGAAATTTCTGAGGAATATTTGTGGCTTTGCCTTTCTGTGTAGCCTGCAATCAAGAGCCAAATCCTCAGCTGGTGTGGACTGATGTTGCCCCCCTGGAGCAACATTGAATTACACTGTCAGAGGATCTGGCCCAGCAGTCCTAGGTAGCCTGCACTGGTGTCTCCAGTCTGATTCAAACCTCTGAGGACAGAAAAAAATGGTCTTGGCTTTAATTTTCCCGTGAACACTGACCGGCATGGTGATGATCCCCTTCTGAGTCCTTAGATTCAGCTCTGCCTCCGTCTGCCTCCCCACCCGGCCGAACTAGATCCGACTGCGTTTTGCACAGGCTGAGGTGCGGGCAGCTTGCTTTGTAAAATCCTATTGGTTTTAGAGACCTCCTGGTCTCTTGTTTTGAAAGGCAGCATGGCTAAGGGTGTGCTGTGGGCTTGGCAAGTATTAGAAGTTGTCCTAGTGACCTAGATCTGTCATTGGAAAATCAGAGGGGGGGGAAGTGGGGAGGAGCTTGCCTTCCCAGCTATACAGCATGTGTACACTCATGTGGGCAAGAAGAAACTAGCTACGCTAGCATCACACGAGCTCTGGAGTAGCCAGCAGCCTCCGCCTGCCTGCCGGATCTAAAGCGAGGACGGGCAGGTTTAGCCCAAAGCTCCCTGGGCTGGCAAAGACAAGCGCTCAATGCTGAACAAGATGGGAAATCAACCTGCTGTTCTGCATAACAGAGCCAGCACAGAGCGAGCCTGAAAAGCTGGAGGGTGAAGAGGGCAGCTTGGAGCTTCAAAGGCTCTTAAGGCAGGCAAGGTTCTTTGGGTACATGTGATTTCTTTTATTAGACCAACTAAATAGTTGGAAAAATTGTTCTTTGCAAGCTTTCGGGCACAAACACCCTTCTTCTGGTGTATAGAGAGTCTGCTGGTAAACTGCGTGCTCTCCTGGGTGGAGCATACAATCTACCTGCAGACTCTCTATATGCCCGAAGAAGGGTGTTTGTGCCCAAAAGCTTGCAAAGCACAATTTTTCCAACTAGTTAGTTCGTCTAATAAAAGATGTCATATCTGCCCAAAGAACCCTGTCTGCCTACGTCCTTAGACCAACACAGTACAGCCAACAACCCTAAAGACTCTCAAGGGAATTCATTGCCCAGCTCCCACTGCAATTAAATAGGATCTGGGTACCTCGCTCGCTTGGGCTCCATCACAGATCTCAGCCGGTATATACACACACACGCACATATACACGTACACACCCACACACTCCCCCCTCCACACCATGCGCAACAATTATTCTCCAGCTTCCCAGTGGGTGGGTCAGATAGCCCAGACACATCGAGCACTTAAGGCCTTATCCTATGCAGCTGACATCCTGACGACACAAATAATCCTTGAGGAGAAAATCAGGATCAGGCCCTGGTGTTATGTATAATAAGGGTGTGTTCAGTTGGCAGCAGTTTCTTAAGAGCCAGGCATGTTTGTATACTGTGCCTGCTTATGTAATATGTGTGTCTGCATCTGTGGGTGAGAATAATGTGGCCTTGAACAGTGTCTATATGTACCCAGTAAATGCTGAGTCACTGGGAAAACTGACCTAGTGTGAAGTTTTCAGCGACCCCAGTTGAAATCCAGCTGGCTGAATTTGGCAGGGGACATACAAGAAGCTGATGGCATTCAGTGCAGATCACGTGGGCTTGCCTGCTGGATGTATCCAGTGCAGCTGGTTCATAAAGCTTACATGTAGCCCCTATCCAGACCGATGCCCACGGAGCTGCCTGGAGCTTCCCAGCTCAGTGTCCGACTGCAAGGGAGAGGTTTAACGTGGATAGGAGCAGAATCTGGGCCATCCAGGACCCTGTCTCCCTGTGCTGCAGCTGCCCCATGTGGGAGCGTGGCCTGTCTCTGGGTACTGGGTGGTGCATGTGGGCCTCTGCTGGGCAGAGAGGTGCATCTCATGGGCATGTGGTTTATACCAGCCACACCTTGCCCCTAAGCATCTGAACATGCCTGTCTGACGTAAAAGCCAAGACCCATACCGCTTATTCCCCCGGTGGCAAATCTGGGCCTGTGCCTAGTGCAACAGCAGCAAGAGCTGCATCAGGATAAACTGAGCTGTGATTCCCTCCTCTGCCAGGCAGGGCCCATGCCAGGGCCCTAACCAATTCCCTAGAGGGCCAAAGTGCTGGCACTGGGGACTGTGGCTAGCAGGCATGCTTGGCTTATATAGACTGTCGTGCATGGACGCTGTGACTGGTATCCTGGGGGTGGGTGCATGTGGAAGGGGGTGTCACAGCATGGAAAACAGCCAGACCCCTGCTTTCTTGCAGTTCAGCACTGCAGTAACACAATACCTGTGCCATGATGATGCCACTGTGACCGGGGCTGCCCAAACAGGGGAGTGCTATGACATCCTGATTGTCAGGGACAGCTTTTCCCCGGTGAACCCTGGAGGTCACCGAGCCCCCATCTCTCCTCCTGGCAATGCAGGGCTGTGTTGTTCCATCCCCTTCGTGGGAGATGTCAGAGAGTATTCATTGAGCCCTCAGTGAGGTAGTAAGGCTTGTTGTGTTTCATGCTCCTCTCTGCGAACTGCAGTTAAGTTACTCCTGATTTGTGCCGATAGGAGAGGTGAACCAAGCCTGTTATCCCCACGGGGAAAGAGCAATGTGAGTCACGGTATCAGATCCAGGCATCCTGATCCCGTCCCCCTGTCCTAATCTCTGGGCAGTTCTCACTGGTGTCTCAGTTTCCACCATGTAGCAATGCTGTTTGCACTCCTGGTGACCGCACAGCAGCTCAGAGACTCCCGAGATGCCTCCCAGCCTGGTTTATGCCATGCATTAACAACCCCAAGGGCTCCCGTGGAAGCCATCCTCTCATCCATCCTCAAGCTCCCTGTGCTATGACTGTGGGTTGGCTGGGGCAGCTCCACGCCAGCTGCCCATGTTCACCCTTCCATCTGCATGCCAAAGCCCATTGTGGCAGGCGCTGTTCAGACCCATGTCCCTGCCCCGAGGAACTGACAACCAGAGGCTGGTCTACAAAAGAAAACTACCCAACTGGCTAAATCAGGTTAGAAACTGACCCGGCTGCAGCTATGCAGCTCTGCAGGGGGGCTGTTCTCTATGGATGTCTGAGGGTCTGGTATCAATCTAGCATGAGCCAGTAAGAAATCAACTGTCACTACAGTAAAATCAGCCACTATTAAGCCCAAATAAGTGCATCCACCAGGGAGGTGAAGCATTCACTGATGCTAAAGTGGCATTGACCACTTCAAAATCCAAATAGGCATGTCCACACAAGGAGCCTGCATTGATTGATTTAAACTAGCGTCTAAGCCCACATGGTTAAATCGTTGCACTGTTCTCCTGTAGAGAAGCCTTTGACTGGAAACCCAGGGGCAGGAGCTGTCTTTTCATTATGCGCTAACATGCATGACATGAGTAACATGCATGCACAGCGCCTAGAACAAGGCTGCAGGTTCCACGTGCTTTTGCAAAGCAGATACATTGAGAGTAGCAGCGTGGTTCTGCCCCTCCACACCGAGGTGCCGCTCGTGGCAAAGGAGAGGCACCTACTACAGACATGCGGATCAGGCCAGAGAATGTGGAAAGATGCTCTGAACTCCAGGTAGGGAGAGCGAAGTCAAGAGCAGGGAGCTGTCCTCAGAGGTCACACATCAGCCCCTTCCCTGACTACTGCTAGCTCTGAAAATAGGAGATTCCTGGGTCACAGCCTGGAAAGACCAACCTGCTTAGATCAGAGCCTTTATGGCACTGGGGACTGGGTGAAAGGGTCATGTCCTATGCTGATGGCCAATGCTAAGAGGTTTGGTTAGGGGCTCAATAGCACATCTTCAACCAGACCCTAAGTCTCTAAGAGGCATCCATGATTTGTTCTCCTCCTTCACTGTCAGGGCAATGATAACACCCCCACCCAGCAAACCCAGGCAGATAAAACCAGCAAGAGCCGTTTGTCTGGCTGAGGCCATAAAGGCGTTTGCACTTGCCCAATAGGTTATTAGTGAGGTTTGTGCCAGAGAATGGACTGGTATAAAACCCACATTCCAGTAGCAACACATACACATGCGGTGCACGCAGTGATGGCCCCCACCCCTAACTTCCACTCCAAGCAGATGAAGGGTAGGAGGTGAAACACGCAGGCAGGCAGGACACAGGCAAGCTGGCCCACAGATCTGAGCTGGTAGGGCATCAGCAGAAGAAGCATATTATACCCTGAAAGGTGAGGCTAAATAGTCCTGCTGCACTTGGCTTTAGGCCTTCTCCTCCAACCCATCTCCCAGGGGTAGCTACAAGGCTCTCAGGGTCAGGGTCTTGCCTTAGCACTGTGGGATAGGCAGGCAGTATGAGCCAACCATGCCTGGGAGCAAAGGTTTTTGTGAAATGTGCAGCAAAGAGATGAGGAAAAGACATCCCAGTGTCTGCTCCCCACAGCCCCAAGGGCAAACCAAAACGTGGAGAGAGACTGAGCCTTTATTGTTCTTTGTCATTCTTTCTGTTGCAGAACACATTCTGAGCACACAAGCAGCATGGCCAAGATAAGCCTCCGTCAGTCACCTTACATCCTGGAGGCTCAGTTTTGAATTGCAAGCTGAGAGTCCTCAAGGCCAGAGTCATTGTAGCTGGAAGCTGATGGTGTTTCCTTGGCGGCCCCATCCGCTAGAAGGCAGCCAGGTGGTTAGGTGCATTAACGTGCAATAGGCACAGGCCCTAGGAGAGTGAACCAATGCCTATGGCAAGTTATTGGAGTAGATGATCCAGTGACCATCGTGGCCTAGCACTCCGTGTGATGATGGGCAACAGCAACTCAATACTAATGTCTTAGCCTGGCACCACCAGGGTTGGTGTCACTGGGTGCCCTAGGAAGAAGTTGTTGGCTCTGGGCGTAAAGGAGTCCTACACACGTACTCAACGCCTGCATCAACGCATACTAATTAGCATGCATGGGAGCAGAGTTGATTAATCAAGTCTGCTGGAGCATGCTAATTAACATGCTCCAGCAGCTTCGGCGTCTCATGTATTCAGCCTCCCTGCACTTCAAAATGATGGCGGGGTGCTTTAACTAAAGCTTGTCTAACGAGCTTTACTTAAAGTGCCCCCGCCACCATTTTAACGTGCAGGATGCTCAATACACAAGACGCTGCTGGCATTTTAATTATGGTGAAACCCAAGAGCTGCTCTAATTAAAGCATGCTCCCACCCCTGCTCCCCGCATCCCAGAACACATGTAAAGATGCCTTAAAATGCCCAGAAACCTGGAGACACAGCAAGTGAATGTCAGCCTTCAGGATTGACAGCATAGTCCACACCTGCCCACGGCGGGAGAGCATTGTGGTTTGACAGATACAGGCCAACTGGCCTACAACTCTATGGCCAGGCATAAAAATAAGTTCTAGGCTCTTGCCGTGTCCCAGAATAGCAGCAGAGATAGAGGACAGCTCCCCCTGCTCTAAGAGCCTCAGGCCCTACTACTCAAGCTGAAGGAAATTCAGCGTGCACAGCTGAGCCATCCATCCTCCATTTCAGCAGCATGCACCCCCTTTCTGTGGTTGGTTCAAAGGGGCAAGTGTTTTCCAAGCTCCTCGAGGCAACTGTCTCTCCAGCAGGCCCAGGGAGAGCTCCCGGAGAAGCAGAGAAGGGCTTGCCTTGCACCACCCTTCACACTTGCCCTGCGCTGGATTCCTAGAAATGATGAACAGCGGCTGGTTTAAGTGTGAGCACAGTCCGTTTCTCGTGGGTGTCTGTGCCCAGAGTCTGGGGGCTGCAGCAGCCAAGTACACTCAGCCCTAGCTGCAGCACTGAGGACAGCGCAGTCTGAGGGGGAGTGAGGAATGGAGAGCTCCTAGGGAGGAGGCACTAGATCTCTCCATTCCCAGTGGCTGCAATTGCCAGGAAAGGAAAAGGTCACTGTCAAGCACTGGGAAGGCAGAGATGTCTAATGACTAGAGAAGTGGGTGTTAGCAGCCCAGTCCTGCCTGGCAGAGGCTGAGCCCTCTAGCACTAACCCATCCATTTCCCGCCACCCCTTATTCTCCTTGACATAGGTCTGACCATGGTCCTGCTCAGCAATTGCCTTGTACTGATCTGGGTTTGCATTCCCCAGACAGGTGTGCAGGAATTAGTTCTTGGTAACAAAGCAGCATCCCACATGCCTCACCATATGAGAGCCCTGGGTGGACACTCTTCTTTGCATTAGGGTGGATCATCCGACTTAGTTTACAGCGTGAATGAAGCCGAGTTGAATTAAGGCCACTTCAGCTCTGAAGAGGAGTGTCCACACGGAGCTTTCCCGCAGTTTATCTAGTCTGCTTAAAATTCACGCTGTCAGTTAATGCTCTGCGTGTCCCTGTTTTGAGATGCTGTCGGCCTGTAAGACTGACCTGAAATCCTTGCTAGAGGGAGCAGATGAATCTGTTCCCACTGAGGGACTGGTTGAACTGGCCTCACGCCCCAGATATCCCAGACCCTTCCTGACCTGGGACCCAAAACCACAGCACTTGGGGCTTCCGGGCTGAGCAACTCCTGCCGCAGGCTGTATTCTGCATCTCGGGAGCTTGTGGAGCTATACTGCCCTCATCCCCTCTTTCTCCGCAGTCCCAGGGGAGGCCTCATGCTAATTATTGCTCACTTCTTCTGCCTTGAGATGCCCTGTTTGGGGGCATCGATTTCCAGGAGCAGTATGGGGAACAGACCTACTTTCACAGCAGGCCCGCCGGGTAATTAGCCAAGGTGGCAAGGAAGCTGTTCACCCTGTATGGTGGCACAGCAGTGGTTGAAGGATTGTCTCCCTGCTAGCCCCAAGCACCCCGTCCCCTATTGGTCTGCCGTGCTGGTTTGCTCATAGCACCTTTACCTGAATCTTTCAAAAGGAAAAGAGACGGGGGCAGAGAGGGGCAGCTCTGTTCTAACAGTTATAGCTGCTGTGCCAGCACTAAGTGGCATCACGAGGCAAGTGCCATTTGAGAGATGAGGAAACCGAGGCAGAGAATGGGGCCGTGGGTGCTCGATTCTCAGTTGTGAGTCAGCACAGCGCAGAGCCCTACCAGTTTGCCATGACGGGTTCTGGCCCAGCAGTAGAAATATAACTAGAACCCAGGAGCCTTCTGCCCTGCAACCCATATCTCTGCCCTGCAACCACGCCAGGCACCGGTGGCAGAGCTGGATCTGTAAATCAGACCTCCGGACATTTATCCTCTGTACCACCCACCCACTTAGCCTTCCCAGCCAGCCCCCTCCAGCTACTTGCTGGGCAACAAGGAGCTTGAATACGAACTCTCCTGTGGTTCACGCACCAGATGTTTGGTAATTACATCATCACTGGAAACACTGTCTGATTTAATTAAGCCTGGTCCTGCTCCTGTGACCAAGAGCAGAGAGTCAGGATTCTGTCCATTAAAGCCTTGAGTAGCCACGGGGCTGCTGGGGGCTTCTGGGCATCAGTAGAGTGTCTAGGATTTATGAGCGGATCCCTGCTGGGGCTGTGAGAACACGGGAGAGGAAAGAGAGCAAAAGGGGGGCCATAGAGAGGTCGGAGATCCTGTTTGTTCCCTTCCCCTGTTACACTGATACTTCTGCTGGGGTTCAGACGGGAAAGGGCCCCAGCTGGCATCTGGCAGCCAAAAGCAGCTGCAGGGATCAAGCCTCATCCTATTGCCCAGGGAGCCTGTGATCACAAGTGCAGCTGCTGTGGCATCTGGGGGAAGTCTGCACACACAATCCCCCACACAGGAGCTACTCTGGGACCAGAGGCTGTCTTGATGTGCTCTGGGGGACTTTGGGTCCCCACATTGTACCTGCAGCAGGGCTGGGACAGAGAGGCAAAGGAGGCAGCAACAGTGGGACAGTGTAGTGCACTCAGCTCCTTCTCCATTAGCTCTCAAGGCACTTTCCCAAAGCAAGTGAGAAGGGAAACTGAGGTAGAGAGAAAAGAAGCAACTCATCTCACCCACCACCACTGGGCTCCCCCAGGGGTTTGTGGAGCAGCACCGTCCTCATCTCCTTCCTCACTAATGCTAGTTGCTTTCCTACCCCAATCCCTGCTCCTTGCCCTGCCCATGTGCCACTGGGCAGTAGTGGGCTTGAAGATGACCCTGCTCATTATGCGTATACCGCCCTGGCATAGCAGGGCCTGGACCTCAGCTGAAACCTCTTGACACTATAGCAGTGTAAATACTCTCAGTGAGAAGGACCCCATCTCCTGTCTCCAGCAAGGGTCCAGGGAAACCTCTAGGGTACTCTCCCACCTCCTCCATACCAATGCTCCTGCTAGCTCCATATCCTTGGATGCTGCTTCAGGAGAACATCCCTGCTGGGCTTAGTGAGTCAGGAGCAGGGACTTCTTCCTTGCTGAGGCCAGCAAACAGCTTGTGCCCTGAAGCATGACCAGACCGTTGGCATACCTGACTGTACATGACCTGCAGGCCTAGCGGTGTCTCTGCCAGCATAGCCCTGACCCCAAGGAGATGACACTGTGCAGCTCCTAGAAAGAACTTTGCCCTCCTCCATAGGGCAGCTTCTCCGTTCCCTTCCCAGTGACAGCAGAACATGCTGGGACTAGCCTGCCCGCTGCCAGAAAGGCTAGCATTCCCCGCTGGTTAGCAAGCGCTGGCATATGCCCAGGGTGCAACTGCGCCAAGGGCGGTGCTTTAGGACTCGTGGATGGGCAGGAAGAGGCACCAGCTCCTTCCTCTTTGTTTGTAGTTATTTCCAAGGATCAAGAGGGGACGTTTACCCATGGCGGGGAGGACAAAGGGAAGAGGGAGGAGGGGAGCACACCCTGCTGCCTTTGCCAGCTTAGGAGGAATGCGGTTGGGTTGCCAGTGCCAAGACCTTCCCAAATGAGGGCGTTCCCCAACCAGTTGAAACCTTGGGAGTTGTCTCCACAGTACCTAGCAAAGCTCTGGTCTTGCTGACTTGGCCTGGCCTTCAGGAAACGCGGACTTCAAAGACTGGGGATTTCAGGGCCTCGGCGTTCTCGGAAGCTCAGGGAAACTTCCCAGCTGCGTGCACGAGGGATGTTGGAGCCCGCGAAGTGGATGTCTGTTGGGGGAGGAAATGCTTTGTGTGCGGACATTCAGCCGCTTCCCCTAACCCTCTGTGTTGCCACGGCCGTACCGTAGCCCCACAGAGGCGGAAGGCACCACACAGACCTTAGAGCGGCTGTAGGGACAAGAAACAAGAGAGAAGGAATGGCAGAGATCAGAGACCAAGAGGAGGCTGCGAGCTGCGACAGCAGTTTGTTGGGCACAGGGGCTAGGGGACAGGCTCATCGTGCCTGGGAGGGCCAGTGTGCTCAATGAGAGCTCTGCACCGGAGGAGACAAAGGGCACAGGAGCAAGAGTGTGGGCTGGAGAAGGGACCTGGGATAGTGGGTGGGGAAAGGTGAGCTGGAGGCAGAGAAGAGGCTGTCTGCTGGGGGGAAAAGGGAGCATGTGAGACCGGGAGTGATCCTTTTTCCCCAGTAGGGCCACTTCCCCTGAGTACTGCCCTAGTATAATTCAATGGGCCTGGCGTGGCCAAATGGAGCCAGCCTTGTAGAGTACCCTAGGAAGAAGGCTGGCTCCGTAGCCACCGGCTCTCCAGGCCCAACAAGTGGGGTGACCCCAGAAGGAATCTAAGGGGGCAGAAGTCCTGGGCAGGGAGGGCTCAGCCTGCTCTGGACCTCAGGCAATACCGTTCCTGGGCCCCGCTGAGATTATAGCCATACGCATGACACCAGCCTCCAGCTTGAAACCGAGACTCTGGGCCAGGTTGTGGCGGGGGGGTGCCCACAGGTGTGCATCCACTGGCACACCTGTGTCACTCCTGAGCCACACTGGCAGGAGGGAGATCAGACCCTGGCCCTCTGATTTTCATATCCTGGGCGATATGCAAACCCAGGAAAAGCAGTTGATTCACATGAGCAGGAGCACTAGGAAGGGCCCGATCCTGCTCTGACCTCCAGGGGGGCAAACCTGGATCAGCGCTGCAGAAACCAATGGCCTAAGCGAGACCAGAATCAGACCCCAAATTCCCTGATTCTCCATTAGGGCTGGGCCCTACCCCCAGCACCGTCACACGCCAGGGATTTCTGGGCCCCCAGAAGCTGGTTTCTCACTGCTTGGTGATGATGAGGGAGCTTGGAGGCTGTGCGGTCCTCCCCGGCAAGGCTAGCTGGAACTAGCGAAAGGTCTCCGGACTAGGGAAGGGTTAACAGCCCAAGCTGCCCGTGTTATACAACCGCATTGTTAAGTGATATTACATCTGAAAGTGTGTCAGTAGGACAGGATTACTTCATGAGCTTGGCACAAGCCTGACGGACAGGTCCTGTGACCAACTGCGGCCGCGTGGAATCCACAAACAAGCCGCCACGGCCAATGAGCGTGCGGGCCTGGGGCGGGCCGCGCTGGCCGGTGTCGTCAGGGATATGTTTAGCAGATGCCAGTTATATAACCAGTGCGGTTGCAAGCACACAATGCCAGCAAGGCTGGGAGTTAGGCAAGAAGTATTTACAGTGGGAGGGGAGTGAATGCCACAGCAAGGACATTTTAATTGCTGGCTATTTTTTTTCCCCCCTCTTTCATGCCTTCTTTCCCGGCTGCCTCGGCCTCCGACCTGGCACGCTCCCCCTGGACGTGGCAGGGAAGGGTGGTTTGTCATGTAAACATCTTGTTAAAGCAGAGACGACTTCGTGGAGTCGGCGTGTGCGTTCGTGTTCCTGGTGGGAGCAGGAGGCTCTGTCTGGCCATCCCGGAGGCTTGTCCTGCCCCATCGCCATCCTGTCTGCCTTTCTCAAGCCTGTTTAGCACGTTTGGTGTCACACCCCCCAGCGCGGCGCGGCTGTGCTGCCCGCCCCTGCAGACGGGGAGCTGAGACTACCAACCTGCCTAGGTGATGGACGGAGCAGGGCTGTGATCCCGGGGCTCAGACAGAGCCCCCTCTCTTCACACGGTGACCAGATCCCCTCGTGGTCCAGCTGGAGGCCGTTCCAGGGGCTGCGGCACTGGCTTGGGTCTCCCAAGGCCCTGATTCCTGATTCAGCCCGGTGGGGTCTTGGGCAACTCGCTTGGCTTTGTCCGGCCTCAGACTCCCCTGTTTCCATGCTGGACCAGGAGCTTTTGTGGGGGTTAGAAACCACTGGTGCCTGTGAGGTGCCCAGACTGAGTCCTACCAGGGCAGATTCTCCTCCCAGCAGTTTCTGGCCCAGGGGTTTAAGCCTCCCAGGAACAAACACCTGCCCTGCATATGAGGAAAGAGGAGATTAAATTCACTAATTTCCTGCTGTAATGAATCTGTTTGTCATCAACTGAAAGCTGCTACCAAGACCTCGTATATCCTTTCTCCTGGGGCCCTCAACACCCACTCCACCTACAGGTGATACCCGTGGATCTTCCTGGGCAGATAAATCCATGGGACAAGGGCTGCTCGATCAGCAATGCCAGCTCCAAGCCCTCACATTTCTGTGTCCCTGGCTGGAAAGTGAGGAACCAGCAATCCCTGCACCCTGGCATAACTGTCTCCATCTCCAGAGGCAGGACCCAGCACCTTGTTCCTGCAAGGAGGTGGGAAAGCAGCCTGGGCCTCCATCAGGCCTGCCCAAGCCACTAGCTCTTTGCTTTCTGTTGATGAAGCCCTTCTGTGTAGCTTGATCTAGACCCCAACTCGTGCAGGCTGAGTAACCATGACCTGTATGTAGCATGTTCGTGCTCACAACCCACCTTGCAAAGCAGGGCAGTGCTGTTACCCTTGCAGAGTGGGTGGGAAACAGATGCTAAGAGACTTGCCCAAGGTGATAAAAGTCTGTAGCAGAGCAGGGAACTCAGCCAGGGACTTCCGAGTGCAGGGCTGGCACCTGAACGGCAGGCTTCTCCTCCTTGGGGACCTGGTCTCTGCACAGCATGAAACACACATTTCTTGTGGAATGAAATGTGCTAAGGCCAGGAGCCAAGGAGGAGCGGCTTGGCTGAGTCCTTTCTGGGCAGCAGCCACTGAAGATTTCAAAGGAATCTGAAGCTGAAAGAGGGGGAAGGAGCTCCTTTCTGACCAGAGAGGGGCTCAAGGCCATTACCCGGGTCGAAACCCCACAGGGTAGGGAAGACGTGCCCCAAATGTCCTGGCCCCCAATAGCACAGAATAGGCCCATCTGTCCTGCCACTGTCTCCTACCGCTGCAGGGCTGGCCCTGAGGCTGATGTTGATCAGATGGAGCCCTGCTAGATGGATAGCAAGCCCTGTTCACATATAGCCCAGCAGGCTCTGCTCAGATTTAGAGTTAGGTGTACTTGAGGCTCACATCTTATGAGGCTACCTATTGCTGTATTAGAGCAGCCCACACACCAAGAGGCCGCTGCAAGGCAAATAACAAGGAATGTCCCCCCCACCCCATTATAACTATGGGAAAGATAAGAAACCTTGAGCTACAATTAAAGTTTAAAACAAACATTTTGGTGACATGGAAATGTGCAGTTCCCTAAATACCCTTAACTCTGACCAGTAGTCCCTGAAGGTGGGTTGTTTGTTAAACACACCTCCTGTGCCATTCACTTCACAGGATGAAATTAGGGGGCCTTTCCACTGTAAAGGGAAGTATCCATACACAGCTGTATACAATCATAATGATAGCCATGGCAGCAGACTGTATCCGTGCATTGTCATAGCTGTATCCATGGCAATGGGATGTGATGTCACAGGCTTGGCACACTGGCATTCCTCGTGCCAGTAGATGGGTTGCGGGCAACACTGTCGTGTTGATTCTAGATGGTGATTGGTCTCTGGGGGCCAGCCCAGCACAGGTGGGTCCTGTTGTTGTCTTCAGAAATGAAGGGCAGCTGGTCTCGGTTTCCTTCACGCCCTGGTGAAAGTGAACCTGGTCTGGGTGATGCTTGAGAGTGAGGTCTGTGGTAGCTACTGCCTGGCTTGCAAGAGGCCTGGGCCAGGGAGGAAGATGGGCAGCGAGGCCTGAAAGGGCTTGCCTGCTCTGGGAATCCCTGCAAGGTGCAAACGTCCAGTCCAAGCCACTCCACAGTGTCCAGCCTGCTCCTCTTGCTGCTGCTGCTCCAGGTGCCACAGAGACCCACGACCCTTCTGCTCTCATGCCCCCGCAGCCCTGACCATCCATGGACTGAGTCCATCTGCAGCCCAGAGTGACTTGGACCCCCACCTGACACAAGGAGAATGCATTGGCCAGGCTCAGGTTTTCGTAGGAGACTGAGTTGCTGAAAGTGAACCTGCTATCTTATCTTCCCGCCCTCGGAGGGTGACAGATCTCAAGGGTTCCCAGCTTGGCTCAGCACACAGCTCAGCTGAGGGTTCGTTTCTGGGCTCCCTTCCAGGCCTCCTGCGTTGGCCCACAGATGAGCTGGCTTTGTTTGGGAGTGCTGAGGGGAGGAGGACAGTATCGCATGTGGGATGCTGGGGATCAGGCATGGACCGAGACTGGAATATGCATCACCTTGGCGTTCCTTTCCAGCTGCAATTATGTTGCATAACTGGAGTCACTTCCTGCTGGAGGAGGCTGAAGGATTCCTACCCCGCCTGCCCCCACCCCCACTCCAGGCGAGCGGAGGGGTGTGTACCAACACGAATGCCCGCACATGTGCACAGACACCCAGGCCGGCAGCGAAAGAGCAGTTTTCTCTGCACCAGAAATCGAATGCCACTGCACCCCATGAGAATGACAGTGATGGGGGCTATGGCTTCCTCCACTGTCTGAAAGGACAGAGCATCAAAGGAGGGGCATGAGGATTGCCAGGGTTTTTCTTCATAACGCATCCGCAGTGAACAATGCTGAGTTGCTCTGCCTTCTGAGTGCTGGGTTAGCTTTGCTCAGCTCTTTGCTGGGTCAGCTTAGGCAACTGTGCCTCAGTTTCTCCTTCTGTGAAATGGAATAATGATACTGACTTCCCTTGGTGCTTGTCTTAGAGATAGTACAGGTCACCCAGTCCTGCATCCCAGCCTTCATCTACCGATGTAAGAGGGGAAGTCACCAAAGCTTCAGGGTCCCACTGATGAGAAAGGAAAGTATAACCAAGAAGGGACCCTGCCCTTCCTAATGACTGGCAAAAGTTGAAATGAGAAGGGAGATTAGCTCAAGCACAGAGGGGAGAAAGGATAGTATCATGGCTCAGACCTGGTTGGGGATTTAGGGGACCTGGACTCAGTATTGGGGAAGGACTTGCAATGTGACCTTGGCCAGTCACTTCAGACATCCCTGCAGAGAGGGACTACTGCATGGTGGAGACATGCAGGTAGCTAGCTCAGGTGCCACTAGCCATTGTGGCATGGAGCATGGCTTAACCATCCAAATATTCGTCCTTCTTTTTGGACAGGTTTTGCAGCCCACTTGAGCTCTGTGCTGCTGCAGTGACACAGCTATTGGTACCTGCACCAGCTAGATAGTAATGTCTACACCACACTGCAGTACCACATGTGTCTACACTGTAGACAAACCCTTGACTATTCTGTGCCTGTCGGTCTACCGCCATTGTCATCCTCCCAAACTGGCAGGCAAAATTGTAACCCTAAAACAAACCATGAGACTAATGATATGAGCATTAGTAATGCCAGCTCCTATGGTGCCAGGACTTAACTGATAGTAGCAATGTACACGTGGGGAACAGGTACACACATATGTGCCCATGCTGGGAAGTGTATCTAATGGCCAAAGCAGGTGACTGAACTGAGACTCTGGATGCCATTCCCTGGTCTGACACCTGACACCTTGCGTGGCCCCTCATACCCCTTAGCCCATGTGTAGAGCATCGTGGCTGTGGGGATTAGTGAAGGAGGGTTAGTAGGATATGCTGAGAGCTTCTGTCAGGAGGAGGGTGACTCTTTGTAGATTGGTTTATTGTGGGATTGCATTAATAGGGATGAATGCTGTTACAGAAAATAGACCTGTGCTGTAATATGGGCTTAGCATTGTGGTGTGGGTGAGGGAAAAGCTCCCGCATCAATCTCTCCCTCCAATGCACAGGAGGCAGCAAGTCCTTTCCCCCTTTCCTGCTCCCCAGCTGTGCTCCCACAATGTCACCCCGTTGTTCTGATGCCCTGTACCTCACTCAGCCCCAAATCTTTCTCTCCCCTTCTGCTCAACCAGTGTGGAGAAAGGGGGCTAGGAATCTCCTCTGATCACTGTTTGTCACTGGGCCTCTTCTCTACTGAAGCTGTTGGTCTGTTAGGACATGGAAAGAGCAGCAGCTCAGGGTCCTCAGTAGCTGGCGGAGGATGCTAGAGTGGGACTTGCAAACCATGTCACAGCAGATCCATGTTTGACCCCAGTGGTTGGAATAAGATGGGGCAGTGGCAACCTGGATGCCTGAGTTCTATTCCTAGCTCTTGCAAGTAGCATTATCTGTTGTTAAAATCACAACTTATGGGGGTATCAACCCAAAGAGGTGGAAGAACTGTCTTATTTGATGCCTTTCCCATGCTAGAAGAATAAAGCTTTGCTCTGAAAGGGCTGTGGGTGTAGCTGTAAATTCTTCTGGAGCTGGTGAGGGAACCCACTGGCTTACACTGCCTCAGTTTCCCTATCAGTAAACAAAGGGGCAGTGCCTTTCTGGCAGGGGCAGTAGAAGCAAATTCATTCTAAGCACTGAGTATTTTGATCCTTCCTCCTGGATTCCTCCTAGCTGCTTGGCCACCATCCAAGTGAGGATTTGCGCTTGAATGAAACCTGTAGGCCAGCAGTATTCAGTGAGCACCAAGCAAACAGAGGCATTTTTAGTGCACGTATTTCTTGGCAACTTCTGCTCTAAACTCAGGTGCCCGGAGACTTTTCCAGGCAGGGGCTCTGGGTCAGTCCCTGCCTACCCACCTGCTCTGAGCAGAATCTAGCTGGGGAGCTGCAGATGGCTTGGTGACTTCCTGAAACACTCAGGCCTGGCCTTACACCAGAGCAGATTTGGCTGAGAGATCCTTAGAAGCTGGAGGAAGAAGGGGAAAGGAAGAGGCTGCTGGGGAGCTGACCAGGGAAAAAATGCCTTGTGAGTCCTGTGGGAATGCGTGGGGAAGCTTGGCCTGCCAAGGCCATTCTGTTGGATGCTGTTCTGCAAGAGCCATCCCCCGCCAGCTCCTTCTGCAGGGCAGCAGACATCCTGTGCCCCACACATGTTGCCTGCTGGTTACAGCAACACAGGTGAATGGAACTTCAAGGGGCTCATCCTGACTCTGCTTCCGACTCCCTGGGTGACCTTGGTCAAGTCATGTCATCTACTTGTACTCCTGTTACCGCACCCTTGGCAGATGGGGTAACAGCTTCAGGGGTTTCATTGATGAGTGCCTGCAGAACACGTGGTGACCCCTGGAACGAATGCTTCTCCAGGCCTCAGGCCTTACCCCCACCGGGCCTGCAGTAAAGGGCGTCCTTCAAAGGACGTCCTTCAGTGGGACTGTAGACTATCCTCTGGAGCACCCACTCCACAGCAACTCCGTGGCCCACTCCAATGCTGTTTTATTCCTGGCCTGCTGAGGTCCTGAGGGCCAGTCACTTTTCCTGTCTGTGAGAAGGGGATAATGATTCCTGTGTAAAGGGCGTTGAGGTCTAGTGATGAAGAGTGCTAGGAAAGAGAGAGGCAGTAGATCATAATCATCAGTTGCTCTTCCCCCAGCAGGGAAGTATAGGCACAAGGCAACTGGAGCACCTGATGCCCTTGTAGCTTCACCCGCCATCCTAAGCAGGGGGGTCTGGGCCAGCTGAGCCTGCCCCTTTGCCCAGCAACCTCCCCACCCTTGCTTGTTTAAGCTCCAGTGGCGCAGGGCTCAGAGGGATGCGTCAGAGCATATGCCGGTCCTGCCTGGGTGAGTGGGGAAGAAGGACTGGCTGAGGGGCAGACGATGACCTCAGCAAAGGGCTCTGCTGGGCAGATACCAGACCTGTGCCCTCCCATGGGCATGGCACCATGCACTGGGAGAGGCGTGTTGTGTTGATCTAACACGGCCATAAGACAGTGAGCAAAAGAAAGCTCAACCTCACCCAGAGAGGCAGAGAAATCAGGGCATTACTAAGTGCTCAGTCACAGGATGAAAAAGGCCCAGGATAATAGTGCTGTGGGATATGAAATTGTGGACTCAGCAGAGACCTCCCACACACAGGCATGGAGTGTGCCCAGGAGGGGACGCTCTTCCTCCACATGAGTGCCATATCCACAGGGATAACAGGCAATGTGCCCATGAAGAGTGCTCTTGGATGAGATGTATAAGTGAGGCCATGATGTATTCCACCCCAGACGTGGCCACATGTGTTTGGTGGGTTGAGGAGTCCTTGGCTGAAGGGTCTATTTTCAGGGATGCAGAGAACCTGCAAGTCCCATTGACTTTAAATGTACTGGTGGGCAAGCAGCACTGTGGAATATCAGGTTTCCTTTTTTCTGACAGCTTTGGGAAACTATTGGCCAAAAGGTCTCTCTCACCCCTGGGGAGGCGGCTGAGAGAGAAAGATTCTACAAAATCAGCCTGCGCAGCTTGGGACAGCTTGGAAAATGAAAGGCATGAAGCCTATTAGCAGCTCAGTAGAAAAGCCCTCCTCTGCAAAGTCCTCCTCTGGGCTGAGGGAAGAGGATTTGCCATGCTGCCAAAGGGGCCCTGAGCCAGGGTTGTTTGCTATATTGGTCCTAGGTTCTTGCCTTCCTCTACTTAATCCAGAGGGGGAAAGCTGGTGAAGTGCTGCCAGCAGGGCCAGCAGCTCCACGGGTGATATAGCCAGAAGGGAGCAGCAACCGCCCTGCTGCTCAGAGCTCTACCTCCTGCAGAGCTGGGGCCACGGACCCACCCAGAGTTAGCTCCTGTTTGAGCTCCAGTAGCTGTTCAGTCTTGTTCTGAAGACTCCAGGAGATGAAACCCTGGGAAGATGTTTCCCAGCAGGGGTCCAGGGAAGACTGTCGAGGGGGGGGAGAAGCAGGGCAGGGGTCTGTGGTTTAGGTGCTGGTATGTGCTCCCATGGGGTCTAGAGATAGGGAGGGCAGGCTTATGGCTAGGGGAAGCTTGGCATTGACTTCAGTGCATGCTGCCTCTGGCCCAGGGGAGCAAATAAATCCATTCTAGGGCATCTTCCTGCAAGCATGCAGAGGGGGTAGGGAAAGCCAAGTTGCATCATTTCTTCTTCTCTCTCCCACTGCAGCCCTGCAAGTCTTTTCCCTACTGGGGACTTGCAGAAATGAGTTGGAAAAGCCATTTCAAGTCCTTCAAAATCCCAGGTCTCTTTCTGCTAGACATAGCCCCCAGGCTGTGGCCCAGTTCTAGCCTAACCCATTCCGTTCCATTTTATCTCTCTCCTAAACACCCCCCAGTCCTAAATTGGTGCTGCGCCTGGTTAAAAGGCTCCCAGGTTCCCCCACGGTGTCTGCACTTCAGTGGCTTCTTATTCTCAGAGATCCCTCCAGAACCCCAAGAACAGAGTCTTACATTTTGCCAAAAGAAAAGATGGAGCAAAGCTGAGTGCTGGCCGGGAGGTTTAC
Source organism: Caiman crocodilus (assembly GCA_030014935.1). Taxonomy (NCBI): domain Eukaryota; kingdom Metazoa; phylum Chordata; order Crocodylia; family Alligatoridae; genus Caiman; species Caiman crocodilus. The sequence goes on from JAGPOW010001614.1 coordinate 1,507,033, forward strand.
CCCAAGGCACAGGATGCTCTGAGGACAGCCATCCTTTGCACATACAGTTGTCTCCTCCAGCAAGGAAAAGCCTGGCTATCAGGTAGCTGCTAACGAGGCTCTGATGAGCCCATCTGAAGGCCTGTTCACACCCTCTCCCCAGAAACCCCCAGCACCTAAGCACCTGTACAGATGTTGTCAACAGGACTGTCCCCAAAGCACCCGTGCTTCTGGGAAGATGGTGAGGGTGTATCCTTCCCCCACACAGATGGGGGGGAGTGAGTGCAGCCAGGACAATCCATTCCATTCTGCTCTGCAGGGACCCCATGCACACAGCCCGGGGCACAGCCATGCTGCAGGCACATACACTTATAACCTAGGATGCACGTGGGCTCTGTGTGTGTGTGTATATACACCCACAGCTTGGAGAACACATGTTGTATACACATCCACCCTCCCACACATACACATGCAGGCACACATGCTGCATAAACACATACCCACTCAGCCCAGAACAAATTACCCACCCCATCCTTGTCTCATACACAGATGTGCTGTACACACACCCACCACCTCACTGTCCCTCTCTTTCTCTCACACACACAAATGCAAGCACAACTGCTGCATACAAACAAATTCCAGGACCCAGACATAGTTCTGGTGCTTCATATGCACTCATTTAGATAACTTAGGATGCAGGCCTCTTGTGTATCCACCCTCCACACATGCACACACAGCCAGGACAGGGAAGGCTATGCATGCATCCACCCAGTCACACACCCAGTCTGGGACTCCTCCCTGCTCTACACCTGCACACACCCCAGCCCACACAAACTCCACTGTAGATACTCCAGGCTCATACCACAGCGAGAGAGATGGGAATGAGTGTGCATACTCTCAGATACACCCACATCTTCAGCACGGCCCTACACGCTGCCTCATCTGGGACACAGATGGCCTCCTCCGGCCCTGCACCACAAACTCCCAATGTCACTGCTACCTTAAACCTGCCAGCTCTGCTGCTCCTGTTATAGCTATATATATGCCTTCATGCAGTTCAACCAGGCAGTGCCCAAGTACCAGACACCTTCGCACCTGTTTTGCATCCCCTCCTGCCAGAAGCATGGAAGCAAGCCCACAAGTGCTGATGCGGGGTCTCTCAAGGGGATATGGTGCTCTGTTCCCTTCTCTCCACCTCCCTGTGTCTGTCTCCATCTGTCTGCTTTGTTTTATGCCTTGGCTGTGAGCTCTTTGGGCCCAAGGCTGCCTATGTTCATTCAATGCCCAGCACAGTTGTCAGGACTGAGCTCTGCAGGCCTCAATAAATGACACTGACTTCTACAGGTGCTTTATGGTCTTTAATGGGGGGAAACTGAGGCACGAAGCTGTGACATGCCTTGTAGAAAATCACCCAGCAGGGTAGTGGCAGAGCCAGGAGGAGAACCCGACAATCTTAGCGCTTGCTAGGGCTCCATAGGGAGTAGCAGCCCTTATGCTATAGGACTTGGCTATAATGGAGGCAGCTGGACTGAGGCTAATGGACACAGACTCGCCATGAAGTTCTCTGGCTCTGTAGCTTCCAGCCTGATCTGTCTAGGGTCACAACACAGGGTCTGCCTCAGTCCTGGCCAAACTAAGCAGCTGTGGGGTAAGCCAAGCCATGATGGGCCCCAGGTGGTACTGCTGGCCAACGACCCAGCCAGGCCTGGTAGCTTTTCATGTGTCTGTGCAAGTCCCTTTGACCCTTAGTGTCCTTAGTGCCTCTTGATGCTCATGTTGGGACCTGCCTTCCATGTCACGTCTGCTGGTTTCCTCTCTGAAAAGGGCAGCTGCGGAGGATCAGGGGCAAGGAAGCTTGTCCCTTTGTGCACCTGAGCCCTGAAATCCTTGTCCTCACCCATCCGCTACTGCCGGACTTGAAGTCCAGTCCTTTCTCTTCACATGCCAGGCCAGCTATAATGCATCCAGACAGTAAAGCTTTTATTGCCATCTCCTGGGCAGAATGGGAACTGCCATCCCTTGTCCAGCTTTAAAATTCATGCTATCATTGAAAATCCCAGAGCTGGTTCTTGGTTACAGCCTAAATATACAAGTCAGACAGATTGTAGATGCCCCGGACTCCTCTTCCCTAATATAAAGTGCTTGATCCTGTGTGCAAGTGATGGGAGTGCCACAAGCTGTCACTATGTCACAGACAGCAGGTAGCTGGGGTCCAGGCTGGTTGCCAGGGGCCAAGTCCCTGAAGCCACTGGCCAAACAGCCTGACAATCCCAGTGGAGAAGCCCAGGGCCAGGTTATAAGTGGTGTGTTGAGTAAGGCCTGTCAAGGCTTCAGCTTGCAGGATCCTACTGTGCAGGGTGCTGTACATGCCATACTGTCAAGGCGACAGTCTTGCCCTGTGTTTCGAGAGTGCTTGGTGACTCAGAGATCTGTATAGACAAGGTACAAAAGAGGACATAGCAAACCCCCTGAACTATTTCTAGCCCCAGAGGGATATGTCCTGCAAGGTAACAGAGTCTCTTGACTCTCCAGGGCTGCTGGCCAGGCACCTCTCTCCAGGGCACTTAAAAAGAAAGGAAGAAAGGACTGGAAACTGCAGAATTAAACCACTCCTGTTCTGAGAATGGCCGATGAGCACATCCAAGGGGGGAGCACTGCAAAGATTCATAGATGCATAAATTGTAAGACTGGAAGGGACCCTGGAAGATCATCGGGTCCAGCCCCCTGCACTAAGCAGGAAAGATAACTGGGGATCAGGTGACTCCAGTAAGCTGACCATCCAGTTTCCTCTTGAAGATTTCCAGGGTAGGTGATTGCACCACCTCTGGAGTGAGCTTATTCCAGTCTGGACACCCTGACTGTGAAGAAGTCTTTCCTAATGTTGAGCCTGAATTGATCTTCCAGGAGTTTGTGGCCATTACTCCTGGTTTTCCTATCAGGGGTTTGGTGAACAGTTACTCGCCGAGCCCTTGATGTACACTCCCGGTGTAGTGGTAAGCTGCTACCAGGTTCTCTCTCTGAAAATGCAGTTTCTTGTCTTACAGCAGGGTCTTGGGGGTTGACACCCTTTGAATCCCATAGAATGAGCAATGATCAAGGAATCAAAGAGCTGGGAGGGACCTCACTGAGACAGTCCCTGCCCTGACTGATTTGCATCTACAGGCAGGCAAAGAGGAAGGAACTATATGAAGAGGGCAGGTGTGTTGGATCATACCAGCAATCATCCATTTCTTGCGTGCACTGGAAACCACCCTCAACTGCAACTAGGACACATACAAAGCCAACCCAGCATGGGTCCATCCTGTAGGCAGGGGCACATGGACTTACCACAGTGGTAGCAGGGGAACAGGGTTTATGGCATGTCAGCAGCTCTGCAGAGGCACGGTTACTCCTCATAGCTGCTGCAGGGGTAATTCTCATGTACCTCCAGACAGGAGCATGCACATGGGCAGTTACTATAGGGCAGCTGACTCGTGGAAAGGCTCCACTCCCACAAGAGCCAGTTCATGTGCCCCCCATGCCTGCAGTCCTTTTATCCACCAGGGTAAAAGAGGACAAAAGCCCTAAGTGGACCCTGTGGTCTGAGGCCTCAGCAGAGCTACCTGGTATTTGGTGCATGGGAGCGTGGAGGGGGCTAATTGTTGAGCTGAACACATGCTGCTCAATGCATAGGTTTGCAGGCTGGAAGCAGCACATGCCTGGTCCCAATGGGCTTTGTTTCCAGCTCTGCCACTGTCCTGTTGACGGACCTCCAGGAAATCGCTTCCTCAGTTGCCCCACTGTAAAATGGGGGCAAAGGCAGTCCCCACCACACAGCAGGGCTTGCCAAGGTGTTTAAAGTGCCACCAGGCACCTGCCTGCAAAGGGGTGGGTGTTAATAATTCTTTTCACCAAAGACAAGGACTCTACGGTTAACTGTTTGGCATTGTCTGTTTTGTTCCTTCCCCGTCCCCCGCTGCAGCCCAAATCGAAGTGATCCCATGTAAGATCTGTGGAGACAAGTCTTCAGGGATTCATTATGGAGTCATTACGTGTGAAGGCTGCAAGGTGAGCCCTGGTCTGGGAGATGGATCAAACCTGTGGCTATCTTCAGGCCTTGGGTTAGCAGGTGTCATGGAGGGGACAGCCCCAGCCTGGAGACTAGGGAAGGGTGGCTTTGTTTCAGACCTGTTGTACCGTGAGCCCCCTGCTCAGCAGACACCAGAGCAGCCCCCGGCAGGGGTTTCCATGAAGCCTGAGTCAGATGCCCTGAAGCTCTGGGGAAGATCCCAGCTTAGGTGCTTTCCAGAGGAGGGTTGGATGGGACAGGCTGCACAGACCCTCCCTGGCAGTGCCTGGCTCCTGTCATCACTGTCATACCCACTGCCTCCTGCACAGGGGGAACAACCCCCAGTTTCCACTGGGAATAGTATCATGCAACAACAGGCAAGGCCTGCTGGGTTCCTGGGTGGGTTCCTTCAGAAGGCCCCTGCAGTAGCTCTGCAAGCAGGCTGAGGCCAGGGGAGAGACCCCGTCCCCCCTGTCTGACCTGTCCCCTTGTCCTCGCAGGGCTTCTTCAGGAGAAGCCAACAGAATAATGCCAGCTACTCCTGCTCACGCCAGAGGAACTGCCTGATTGACCGGACCAACCGAAACCGGTGCCAGCACTGCCGCCTGCAGAAGTGCCTGGCCCTGGGCATGTCGCGTGATGGTGAGTCTGCTTCATAGGAGGTTGCTTTGTCTGGGCACCTTGGGAACTCCTGAGCCCTGTGGTGGGCTGATTAATAGGGAGACCTTTGCTTGGTGGATACTGCTGCAGCCTGGGAGCCAGGAGAGCTCGGCTCCAGCCCCAGCTCCATCACTGCCTTCCCTGCTAGCTCTCTGGGGCAGGCACCATCTCCTAATTAGAGCTGAGTGGATTCTTTTTTTTCCCAAAGAATAGTAAATTCACTAAAAAATGGAGTTTTGGTGTCTAAAACGATTCATGAAGCCAGCTGAAATTTGGAGGCTAGCTTGGGCCCAGAAAGGAGCGTGTCCAAACCTTGAATTCTGGCCCTTCTCAAACAGGAGGTTTGCTGGTCTTCTGGAAATGCTGGTCTTCGTTGAAACACTGCCCACACTTGAAAAACAATACAAAAAAAAAGAAAAAAAGGGTTTTTAAAGAGGCTTCAGTAACCCATAGCAAAATACCTGGCGTTGGACCCACTGGCGCTTTTCGGGTTTCTTTGTCCCATTGAAAAACTTGAATAAGTTGTGCTCTGAATGGTGCCTCCAAGTCCTAGTTTGCCCACTGCAACCATCTTTCCGTGTGCTCTGTGCGAAAGGCATATCCCGGGCCTCCTCCCAAAGAGGCTTCCCTGGGCTGCAGCAACAATGACGTTGAGAGAAAAACCCATCAGAACACAGTAAATTGTCCGGAGGGTGCCAGGGTTCCCTGGCCTCACCCCGCCGTCCTCTGAGCCTGGGGTGGCAGCACTGTTGTTAAGCCATGGTTTGCCAGGCACCATGTGCCACACACCTACTCCTATACCCTTGCTTCATTCTTGCCCCCTCCTTTCCTCAGCGGTGAAGTTTGGGCGCATGTCCAAGAAGCAGCGGGACAGCCTGTATGCTGAGGTACAGAAGCACCAGCAGAGTCAGGAGCAGAATGGCATTGCCAAGGACGACTCGGAAGGCCTGACCCGCGTCTACACGACCAGTGTGAGCAGCGGGCTCTCTGACCTGGATGACATCTCCACCCTGTCGGACGGGCTCCTCTTTGACTTCCCGCTCACCCCCGAAGGGAGCAGCACCTACTACAACCTTGACCTCCTGACCTCCGCTCAGCCCTCGCCGGACCAGTCCAGCATGGACATGAGTGATGCCAAGCTCATCAAGCAGGAGCCCATCTACGAGCTGATGCTTGAACCAAGCCTCTTCACACACAGCACCTTGGAAGGCAGCCAGCTCACCTCGGATATTTCAGTGATTGAGACTGGTCAGTATACCCTCTGCCCTCTTACAGTATGATGTGGGCTTAGTTTGCCAGGGCCCAGGACAAAATCTGAATGCCAGATGAGCAGTGCTGGAAGCACAGGCCTCCAATGCTGAGCTAAAAGGCTGTTTCCATTAACTAAGAGGGGGAGTAGGCTAGTGTCTTCTTCTGTGGGGAAACCTGATCTGTGCTGAAGACAACAGGAAAGTACAGTAAGGGCTTCCACTCTCTGGCATTTCCTTGCCATCCAAAGCCAGGCGAGCCACCCAGCCATAGGCTCTAACTTTGTTTTTTGCCAGTGGGTGCTTGCAGACATAAAAAGATCCCGGGCTCAGATCCCTGGGCTCCCCATGCACCATCCTAGGCTACATTGTGGGAAGCTAGCTTTTGAGAACCCACTGACCCTAATACCTAAGGCCCCACCTCTCAGCTGTACTTTGCCTTTGCTCTATAGACCGAATTGCACAGACCGTGGTCAAATCCCACCTGGAGACCTGCCAGTACACGACCGAGGAGCTCAAGAAACTAGCGTGGACATTGTACACCCAAGATGAGATCCGGAACCTGCAGAACAAGGTAACCACCTCCTGCTTCCTCCTGGCCACAGGGCCCTTGCCTCAGTGCTCCATGCTGCCACAGGATCCCACGCTAGCACTCTCCTTTCCTGGGTCAGCCCACACCTATAGGAGCTCCTCACGAATCAGGAACTATCCTCCTGTTCCTGCCTTAGGGTGCTGTTTGCTTCCCAGCTGGACAGTCCACAGGTGGTGGTGATTGAAGGATGGGATCAGGGGAAGGGCACTGGCCAAAGTTGCTGCCTCATAAGGCTGCCAGTGGCTTGGGGTCAAGGGCAGAACCCCACAGCCATGAGCTCAGGGGGTGGCTGTGCAGCTTGGTGGGTGGGTTGCCATATTCCCAGGACTGGAGGTGTGCATCCCAGAGGGAGGTGCACACTTGTGGTTGGGGCCTGCCTCCAGGGCTGGCATATCCCAGAATGATACAGTACCAAGGGCACCCCTTCTGGCACCCCCAAATCCTGAGCCCAGGGAGCTGCAGAGGGGTGGGTGGTGACAGAGGGGAACAGGCTGTCTAAGATGCCCTGTTGTGACTGCAGAGCTGTGAGGCCATGTGGCAGCAGTGCTCCCTGCAGATCTCCAATGCCATCCAGTACGTGGTGGAGTTTGCCAAGCGCATCGACGGCTTCATGGAGCTCTGCCAGAATGACCAGATCATCCTCCTGAAAGCAGGTGAGAGAGCCAGGGACGCAGGCTCACCACATCGATACAGATGGGACCCTGCCTGCCCACGGTCCTCAGCTCCCAACAGCTCCAGCTCCTAGGCAGGTGAACACAAGGTGTTCTAGCCCATGCACTGGCCACCAGGCAGTGCCATCAGGCTGCAAGAATGAAGATAGTTTGGGGGGCAGTTGTCATGGTGCTGGCACTATAAGGGGCTACCATATACTGGCCTTAAATGGGCCCTGGAAACATCAATACTGATGGTTTGCTGGGACAGAGCCATGTCACTTTACTATGAGCTGGGCTGTTGTGGACCGTAGAACAGGTTGGGGCTGCTTTGTAGAAGCTGCTATAAATTGGAGCACCCTTGAGGCTGCTGTGATTTATGCCTGAGGTCATTCCCATCCCTGGGCCATTCCCATGAGCAAAAAAAGTGGCTGAGAGCTACCCTTCTGTCACTTCCTAGCACCTCCAAGAAACTCAGCCTGGTGACCAAAGCAGGAGCTGTCCGGAGTCCAGCAACGCCCTGCCTGCTCTCTCGTGGGCCTGGCTCCTGAAAGCATCGCATGCCCTGCCCTTGTGTGTACACTCTGGACTTCCCTCTGCAGTCAGCTGAGTGACTAACAGAAAGGATCAGAGTTCAGCCTCGGGAGCTAGGTGCAGTGTCAGCCTAATCCCATCTTCCTTCCCAGTTCTCAGTTTTGGCAGCTGTCTCTCACCTGGCACGGCAGCACATGCCACTGGTCACAGTGCAGCATAGGCAACGCATGCCTCCTGAGGCTGGGGGGCATGGCGACCGCTCGCAGGCTGCCACATTCACCTTATCTGCACTCCAGAGCAGAGCACAGCCTAGTACCCCAGGAGACGGGGCTCACTGACTCCCAGTCACAGTTACCTAGTTAGTGACTAGCCAACAGGCTGCAAATCAGCGACCTGGAGTCTGCTCGTAGCTACCTGCTCTGTTCCTCAGCTCTCCCAGCTGTGCACTGCCCTCTGATTATCCCTGCAACCTGGGCCCCTGGGTTTGTGTTCAGGAAAATCCCTCAAGCTCTCTCGGTTCCTCAGACAGAACAAGAGAAAAATAAACAGGCCAGGATCTCGGCTCGCATAAATTGGCACTGAAGCCAGTAGAGCCAAACAGACTCCCACCAGCTGTGAATCAGCCCCATAGTAATCTTTTGGTCCAAGCCTTCCAGGCTGCCCTCCTTGCTATTTCACATCTGTGTTTAGTGCCATGAAAATAACTCCAGTCAGGGACTAAGACCGTGTCCCAAGGCAATGAGATTTGACTGCTGGATTGACTGCTTCCGTTCTGTTATGCATTACTGTTGCTCTTGCAACAGAAGACCTGAGCAGGGATTTGGGGCTCAGCTGCACTAGGTGCCACAAACACAGAACCGCAAAGCATTGGGCTTGTCAATGCAGGAAAGATGCACTGGTTTAACTTAAACTGATTCTTACACCATTTTAATTTAACTGGTGAAAAGACCCCTGACTGTTTGCCTTCTGATTCAAAAGTGATTCTTTCAGTTTGGCTTTAACTTGTCCTCAATCAACCAAAGTTCAACCAATTTAAACTGAGTTAAGTGGAGCCTGTGGAGCCATTCACATGGGGTTTGCTCCAACCAGTTTAAATTCATAGGACATGTTTCTCCTGCAGGCAAGGCCTGAACAGGAGGCTGCTCTGCAAAAATAAGGTTTGGTTCCCTCTCTTGGGGCAGAGTCTGTCTGGAAATCAGGTCAGGGATACAGTGTTGACTTCAAACAGATTAATCAAGATACCAGTGCCCTGTGCTGTGTCACTGCTGGGGCTGGCTCCCAGTCCAGCCCCCTCAGCGTAACATTATGTCTCTCTTCAGTGAAACCACTGCCTACCATGAGAGACAAGACCCGGAGCTGAGAGAGCAGAGCCCAAAGTACTCATGAGACAAAAGCTATTGCCCTTCACTGAGGCCTAATCAAACCCTGTTTCCTTTTCAGTCTCCCATTCCACCTTCATGATCTTTTCTTCCTAAACAGTGATCCCATCTGAGCTCTTGGGTCTCTGCTCTGCTGCTCGGGCTGCACTTGCTGTACAGACCCTCTCTATGGCCTGTTCCCAGCCTTCAATACAAGGAAGGGGAATTCTCACACCAATTATCCCTCCCTGCTTGTCCACTAATTCCACCTTAAAGGTGCCTGTCACCAGCCACTGGCAGCTTTGCTACCTGGAAAGGCCTGAAGTCAGATGGCAGCCATGCCATCTGTGGTGCCAGATGTGGCAGAAGTGCCAGATGTGCAGATACCAGGACAGCAGGCATGAGAGGTGTGGGCACCAAGTCACCAGGGACTGAGTACCAAATCATTTCATGGTGGCTTTATAAAAACATTTTCTAGCAGATAGAGCAGAGCATGCAGAGCCAGGACTCCTCAGTTCTCTTGCTAGCATTGCCACTGAGTCACTCACACATTTTGCAGTTGGTTGGGAACCTGGCCCTCTAGGGCTTTTTAACAACAGCTGCTTGAATGCTGGCCCCTAAGGCATGTCACATTCCTATGGTGATTTCTGAGGCCCTGAACTCAGCCTGCTCTATTAGGCTCCAGGCTTAATTTCTCTCTGTTGACATGTCACATGCAGCTCTGAGCACCCTGAGGGAAAGGGTGAGAGGAGCTCCCAGCCCCCAATACACCCTTGTGCCCGGATCAAGTCTCCTCTCTTGTAGTGGTGCTGCTGCCTCTCTGAGTCCCAGGAGGTCATCATCACCTCTAGGCCTAGCCAGGGCTGGAGACGGGAATTGGGAGCCCTTGTGTGTTAAGAGAGAGCAGAAGCCACAGCCATCTCTTTTCCTCTTCTTCCATCTTCTCTTTCCTTCTCTTGTTAACTCTGTCCTCTTCCTCCTCTCTCCCTCTTCCCCTCATTTCTTTCCCCTTCTCTCCTTCATTATCCCTTCTACTTCCCTTCTTTCTCCCTCCATTCTTCCCAGCAAGCTGCATCCCTCCTTTCTCTCCCTGTTTAATCAAGGCTAAGACTGAACGATCTCACTTTCTGAGCACACACTCAGTCCCACCCCAGGTGCCGCTCCATAATGCAGGCAGACCATCCATGGGTCCCATTTCCTTCCGTAGGGAAAGTGGAGAAGGGGAGTCTTGGCCTGAAAGCCGGCAAGAGCTGGGGCACAGTGCCAGTGGGTTGAGCCTGTCAGGCCTCCCAAATAACAGTGGAAGATCTAGCTGGCATCTCACAGCATGGGACACGCAAGTGCCTGCCCAGGCCTTTTTCAAGACTGCTTGGGAGAGGAGGCCTCTTGCTCCGATGGTACCTCTTGGCAGCCAGTCTGCACAGTCACACCACTGGCATCCTCTGAAAAAGCAGGCCTCTCAGGGTGGGCACTGAGGAGCTGGCGGCTGTGTGCTGGGACAGGTTAAGCAGTGGGGCACCACTCAAGAATTAATGTCCAGGCTGGATTTCTATCTGGAGGTTTCCTTTGCCTCGTTGTTCAGGGTCACTTGTAGGTCCAGGTCTGATTTTCAATCCCTCTCTTGCCTCTACGAGGTAAGGAGGGTCCGATCTGGCCAGTGATTCTCAACCAGGGTGCCGAGGCATCGTGATGTGCTGAGAGATTCTTCTAAGAGTGCCACAGGGTGCTGTACCATATGAGAGCTGGCATTTTTCAAGGTGGGCCTCAAGTCTAAACAAGGTAGAAGGCAGGCAGGGTGGCACTTTACAGGCTAACTTGTTCATAGATTCATAACATCTGATGAATTAGGCTGTAGCCTACAAAAGCTTATGCCTCTCTGAATAAGTTTGTCTCAGAGCTCTGACCATACAAAGTTCTAGTGAAATGCTGCCTGGTATTACCATAGTGCCATTTACTTAAACATTTGTTGCTCTTTGCAGGGCTGGTTCTCTCTGGCCACCATGAAGCAAGTGTCAAACACTCCCACTGTGACCTAAAAGCACTTTGCACTAGTGTAGATGATACAAGGTGCAGAGTAAAAAAGAATCAGGTCTGATGTTTCTAGCTAATGTTGCCTCCCTGCTGTCCTGCTGCGACTATGGTTGATTTCTCGTGTGTTGCTTTCCCAATGAAAATGATGGTGTGTTGGCCAAAATGGCATTTCTGTGAGGAATATTTTCATTTGATGAAGTTTTGCATCTCGAACCCCACAAGCTGTTGAAGAAAAAAGCTGATGGCAATGCAAAGCTTTCCTTTGCAATTGAAATTTGTCATGGGAACAAAGCAGAGCTTTCCTGATGAACCTGGAAATTACTTCCAGCCAGGAGTGTTGGGTGACCTATTACAGGGGCAAGGGACAGCTCCTCTCTAAAACTCTGAAGTGGCTGGTCTGACAGTCTCCTGTAGAAATGTCACAGCAGCCACAGCCAAAAGGAGAGGTGACTTTTATTTAGTTTGTGGATCAAGCCAGTGCCTGGAAGCCCTGCTGATCAGTGAGGACCACCCTAGGCTCAGTACCATGGGCACACAGAACAGAGGGCTCTCAAATAGCTAAGGTCAAAGTAGCAGCAGGGCAACAATGATTCTCCCCAAAAGCATCGGGTGCTCCAGGCACCTGCTCTGCCCTGCAAACCAAACACTTTGCATCAGCGAGGTCAGTTTCTTGAAGGAAACAACCTTGCACATGCTGAAATCAAGAATGGTTTTGCCAGGGACTTGAAGGCAGCTGGTCATAATTACAGGCTTCTTGCTCTCACTGTTATGCAAGCTGGAGCCTCACTGGCAATGATGGAGGAAATGTCAGGAATTTCAGGCTTGCCTGGGGAAGAAGGGATCCACCTTCAATTGGCTGTCTTCCTCACGGCCCTGCTTCCTGGGGAAGAGTGGTAAATTGGAAGGGCTGCCAGAGGCAGGTGGAGTTCTCCTCCAACCCCATCTCACAGGAAGGGAAAGAGCAGAAAAAGCCCAGGAGCTCAGGGCAGCTCTGCTGCTTTCTCCCTCCCTCCCCTCCAGACAGCCCCTCTGCTATTGCTTCTTCCCCTGCAACACTGGGAAGATGCGTGGAGGCTGGGGGACAGGACTGATTCAGGGGCTGGAGGGCCTGGCAAATGCGGGTTGAGAATTCCTGCAGTAGTGGCCAGAATCCTCTTACTAGATCCACGGGCCAACCAGTCATCATAACATGCCCCACACCAAGCAGGATAAAACACAGCTGAGGCTCAGGGCCTCTGCACCACATCACCTCTGAGGGGACCCCAGCGAGAGAGTGGAGGAGAAGCCTCTGACCCAGGCACCTGCAGCCAGCCCAGCAAGCTCTCTGCTCGTGTGCAGACACAGAGGGCACCCGACGTGTGTGCAGCCGCTGTCGCTCCTCTCTCCTCTTGGTGTTGCATGCAAAGGCCCCCATCCTGCAGTGAGGTCCATGCTAGCAGATCAGACTGCATGGCCAGGGGGACCAAATCTGTTTCTTCACTGCCCTGTGCCTTGCATGGTTACTGACACCGGGACAAAGCTGCTGTCCACTTCCCCCTGGTACAGGTGACTGCAAGGGCAGGGTGACTAGGGATGGCTGGGCAGCCAAGAAGTAGCCATCTGGCAGTAGCTACATTTGCTGCAGAACTGTTTAGACCTGGGTAGCACTGTTACACCCTCCTGCCTGGTCCTGAGAGACTGCAAATACCCTGGCACCTCCTAGCTGGCTCATTTTAGGAAGCAACCCACCCTGGTGCCTCCTCCAAACTCTTCCATGCTGCAGCCCATGCTCCGTCCTCCGGTTCTGCGCAGGTTGCTACCTCACAGCCCAAGCCTATTTGTCCTGAGCAGAATCTAACCAGTGTCTTCCTTTCTTCCTTCCACTTTTTTTTATTTTGTTTTCACCTTCTCCTTTCTTCATATTATCTCTCTGCTGCCTGGGGCTGACTGACTGGATCATATTTCCCATTGTTGAAATATCATGGTCACAACTGCAATTCAAATCATAAACCCAAATTCTAATTTTTTTAACTCTTTTTTTTTTAACCATTTGGAATTTTGACTCGGATTGGATTTTCTTTTTCTTTTTTTTTTCGGTCCTGGGACAATGGAAACCCTCCCTCCCCCTCCTCGTCTGCTGTCTTTCTGCCTGCATTAGGTTGCCTGGAAGTGCTTCTGATCCGAATGATACGGGCATTCAACCCCTTGAACAACACGGTGCTCTTTGAGGGGAAGCATGGTGGAGTGCAGATGTTCAAATCACTTGGTAAGAGTGGACTCGATTGCTCCTGGCTTTGCTGGGGTGGGGGGGGCTAGGTAGGGGTAGCAGGTTTGCAACCCTTGTTTTTTGATGGTAAACCCTCAGTTACAACAAACCTCAGTCCCATTCATTGCAAGGTCATAGAGATTATTCAGAAGCACCTAAGTGATGCAGGAGCGCACTGACATTCACTGAATTTTGTTTGTCACTTCTGTTCCTTAATGTCTTGCATCCTCTATGGCAGTATCTCAGGGCACTTATGTTCAGGGATGGGAGAACTCTATAGGACTCCTGGCTTACACCTCATTCAAAAGGTGGCACAGCATCCTCATAATGTTCACAGCTGTAGCAGAGGGAGCAGTGTCACTTCTTGTGGCACCAGCATTTCTGCTTCCTTGCTGACTCTTCTCTGACTCCTAGCCCTGCTTGGCTAGAGAGACCAACAGGGCCACAGCAAGAAGCAATGAGGCTGCAGACTGCAACCTCCACTGTGGAACAGTGCAAAAAGTCTGCATCTGCTCAGCCTTGGGCAGCGAGCCCATGAGCCAAGTGGAATTGATGAGGTTGAGAGACAAGATGCTACAGATAGCACTCAGCAGGGGCACTCTTACCTGTGGGCCAGTATTGCCCACTACTGCCCAGTACTGCCTATAGTACCATGTGCTCCTTGCAAGGAGTGGGGAGGCATAGATGGGTTTGGAAAAGCCAACTGTGCTTGTCTTTTTGATTCCCTGGAGTGGCAGCATTAGGGGAAGTACATACTACCAGATTTGGCCGAGCCTCTAGTGACTTCCTTGAACCAACCTAAGTTAGATTAGGCCGGGACAGGGTGCTTCTTGCTCTAATACTACTAGCAAGAAGATGGGATAGCACAGGAGCTGAGATTCTTAGCCACATGAAGCATATGTTCCCCCAGTATCTTCTGCTTCTCACCTGTTATCCAGAGACTCTCTGGTTGGAGACCTTGAAGTCCCTCTTATTTCCCTGCCTATTCTCATTTCAGCAGCCTTCCACATAACTCCCTTCCACCTCTGGCTCCAAGGGAAGGGCCCACATACTTGGCTGCCATCGTAGCATGAGATGTACAGGGTGGGGGAAATGCATTGTTTGCAGTGAAAGGGTACTGCAGTGCAGTGATATGACATTGCCTTTTCCCTTGCCCCCTCATTAGGCTGTGATGACCTCATCAATGCCATCTTTGAGCTTGGAAGGAACCTGTGCCGGCTACAGCTGTCAGAGGAGGAGATTGCCCTATTTACTGCTGCTGTCCTGTTCTCTCCAGGTAAGGGAGAGAGGGAGGGCCATTAAGGGTTTCCATTTTGGAGCCCCCAGCTCCAGCCAGAAGAGTGCATGCATTTTAGCTGCAATACTGGGGAGAGTTAACCCTAAACTGGATCAGAGGCTGAAACACCCTAGTGAAATCAGAGGCTGCTGATCATTGTCAGGTGGCACAAACTTATCAGGTGGACATGACCTGGCTCCTGCAGGAGCTCATAGCAGAACTCCCCAAAGGGAGCAGGATTGCAACCTATGACCTTCCAGTGCCTTTCAAATTAGCAGACCCCCAAGGGACAAGACCCTTGCTCAGGGAGTTGCTTGTGCACAGTCTTTCTATTGCAAAGATTCTGATCCCCTCCTGGTGCTGACAGAAGTGTTGCCTGCCTGTTCTCAGATCGCCCGTGGCTTACAGAGTCCAAGAAGGTGCAGAAACTCCAAGACAAGATCTACTTAGCTCTGCAGCATGAGATCCTGAAGAAGCACTCCAGCGAGGACAAGCTTTCCAAGGTAATAGGGCTTAGTGCGGACAGCCTGAGGTGGTAGGGCCAATGGAACAGGGCCTCAAATACAGCCAGGAAGATGGGGACTAGAACCAAGGGAAAACTGTCTTGATGCCAGGAACCATTATACTGTGTGTGGTCTCCCAGCATGGGAAAGTAAGAGGAGCCTTTAACAGGGAGATGTTTAAAACTAACCTGGACAAAGGACTAGACCACAGGGGCCATCCTGCCTTAGTTGGGTTCAGTGGGTTTGCTGGGCTTCCAGTAACAGGCCTAGATCTGTTAATGTTAGTCTGATAAGGAGCCATTTCAAATCCTCTACTCGGATGCAGGACAAAATAATACTCAGCTCTTACATTGTTTATCAGTTGCACATCCCAAATTACTCTAAAAAGCAGCTCAGAATCATTTATCTCCAATTCACAGGTGGGGAAGCTGAGGCACAAAAGAAGGAAGTGACTTCCCCAAGGTTATCCAGTAGGCCAGGGCATAGCCAGGACAAGAACTTAGGGACTCTTGAGACTTAAGCCAATGACCTATGCACGGTCCAGCCAAGGCTGCCTACAAACTCTGCTTCCTGTCAGGGGTTCAGTGACAAGTGATTTCAACATTACATGCAGCCCGGGATAAAAGGAAAGCAGAAAAGTGCAGTACTGTTCCTACACCCTCATGTGAGCTTCATGGCTGAATTATAATGGAGCCCACTCCTAGATGCAGTAAAGGAACATCCTTTATCCCAAGTGTTAGGGCCATGTGTGTTTGGAAGCCAGGTGCTATGGTTTCAGGCTGGCTCACCAGGTACAGAAAGCTGTTTGCACACAAATGCTCATCTGTTATACTCCAATCCCACAATCCATGGGACCTTCAGGCAGGGGCAACAGCTAGTAGAAGGGAAAACCTCAGCTAGTCAAAGCTGTTGAAAACTGCTACAGCTGCTTTTTATTTCCTAAACTCCCTATGAAAATAGCAAACTGCTGCACTTCACTGGTGCAAAACAAGGCTCAAAGTGCTGCACCCTGCCTCTCTAAATTACCCAGGTACAGTACATGAACTTAGAGATCTGACATTGATATAAGCCCATCACAAGAGTTACATCACTTACATCAGCGCTAGCTGGGGCATGGACTACGTTGCTGGAAATTAGGAGTGCCTGGTTCAATGTGACACCAACAACAAGCCCAAATCTCACTCCCTTCCCTTCTTTTTTTCCTGCAGATGGTTTCCAAACTGCCCTTGATGAAAACCATTTGTAACCTGCACTTGGACAAGTTGGAATTTTTCCGGCTCCTGCATCCGGAGACTGCTCTGAATTTCCCCCCTCTGTACAAGGAGGTCTTCAACTCAGAGCTCCAATACAGTGACCCACGAGAGAGCTAAGGCCAAACTACCTGCTAGTTCCCAAAGTCTGGAGGCAAACAAACTTCTGGAGTTGAGGAGATTTATTTAAATCAAAGAATCAAGCCCAAAAGACCCTTTGGGGCTGGGTTATCTCCCCTCAGCCCCACCTCCTTGCTGTGGATTGCAATAGCTCTTGAATGTAATGCACCTTGAAGGAAAAGCAAACTGACTTTGCCACGCCGGTGAAATGAATGTGAAATCTCCGCTCAGTAGAGGAGACTCTCCTGTAAGTAGTATGGTACCAACACCTCCCCCAGTGCACGCATCTCAGTGGAGCATGCCCACGCACGCACATCCACAAGACACAGCGAAGGGACCTGCCCACCAGCGTTCGTCCGACGATCAGAATTTGTTCCCACCTTGTTTTATGTTTGTTTTTAAATTAAACACATCCCAGAGCGATGGAATGAAAAAAGGGGCAATACAGACTTGTTCAGAGAGGAGGCAAGCAAAAGAGTTAGGATCCTTCCAGCTTTTGGACCTTGACTGGACCAGAGCAGAAGTAAAAAGTCAGTGTTTTACTCCTGCATTACACTGAGGTTAATAACAGCACAAGGTACAAGGCAACAAAAAACCAGGCCCATAGTGACCAGGCTATCCTGGGAAAAATGGGGAGGCAGAAATTGAATATGGCATCCTCATAAGGAAAAGAAAGCTGCTAGGGTAAGAGTCTGAAGACTTCCAGTGAGGCAGGTTGGATGAGCGCCATGGTCAGGGTTAGACTGCGTCTCCAGCTCTTTACATCTAGGCAGAGTCAGCTAAGTCTGTCACCCCTCTGAAGTCCATGCGATCAACTAAACAAGGTTTCAGAATTACTACCTGCCTTGCATGGACATTAGATCTGGTGCACTTTCCCTAAAAGAACAGATTTGCTCTCATATCCATGGCCAAATCTCAGCCTCCAGCTAATGTGTACTGCTGCTGTGCACTGTCCTGCACCCGAGGCAGCTGCATTTTAGAGGTGCTGTGTGCATAGTGTCACTGGTTGGGGGTGAAAGCTACTGAAACCAGCAGTATGGTTGCAATCAGGACCATGGATGTCATGTTTTCATAGAAATCTCTGCTAAAGCTGTCCCATGAAACCCAGTGTCTCAGACGAACCTTCTTTTCCCAGAGAATTACTAAGTGAAGAAATCCCTCCCCGCCCTACACAAAGGGTGGTGAGCCTCAGCCTTCAGGGTCAGGCCACTCAGGTTCATACAAGTAGAGGTCCCAAATTCGGTCCCCGTGGTTGATGACTCATTCAGGGATGCAGCATTACTGAGTGGGCAATGGGGGCTATAATGGGGCAATGCAGCAAAAGCATCCCTGTGGGCCTGATCTTGACTGGTGCTCCACTTCCACTGACAGCCAGCACCTTGAGGCACACTATAAGAGAGGTGACTTCCCCATGCTCCATGCAAAGCAAGCTGCAAAGAATGCTGCCTGCCAACTCTCCAGCAGTGTCAGAGGAAAGCAGAGACCATCTTCTCTTTTGCCTCTTCAGTTCCTGGACAGTGAATTGTTCCTAAGACTTTTTTGGTTGCTTTTTGCTACTGATTTTTTTTTTTTTTTTATGGTTCACTCTTAGTTTACCAGAACTCAAGGGAACTTTTATCAACAGCCAAATTACTGTGTGTTGACAGAGACAAAGGTAATTATTCCTCTTCCCCATGCCATCTCTAGTCTCCCCAAAGGCTATTTTGTAGGGGATGTACTACTAATGAGGTCTCAGAGAAAAAAGACCAGGATCTATTTCCTTTGAGAACACCAGGGTGGAGGGACACCATCTCTTCTGCAATGTGTGACCACCCATCACTTAGTTATGCCGCTGGCAATCTATTTTCTACACCCTGCCTCCCATTGCTAAAACTTTTAGGAGTGGGGGGAAAAGTGTTAGAAAGACAACAGTAACTTCTACCAACTAAGGGCCAATTTCCAGAGTCTCCTCCCCCCACACCCCATTTATTAATTCCTTATATAGATACGGCCCTTTTCTAGTAGCCTAGGTCATCAACAGGGTTTGAACTGAAGTCCTGCAAATCCACAGTGCAGACCTCTTCTACTTCAGCTAAATGAACATCTCCAAAGCAGGTTTTTGTCTTTTGTGTCAGTGTTTCCTTACTTTTGCTCACCCATGAACAACGAATCTTGAGAGAACATCAGGCTTTGCTCTCCCTGTTGACCTTAGCACTAGAATATTAGTCCTGTGGCTGGAAGCAGTGGCAGAGGGCCAAGTGGTCAGCATCCTGCCTGTGAGCTCCTGGTTGGATACCGCTGCTGTAAGCAAACCAGCCTGAAAAAGGTGAACACAACTCTCACTTATTCGGTCAGAGCTCTCTGAGGTGGGAATCCTATGACT
>JAGPOW010001614.1:1526990-1538449 GCA_030014935.1 Caiman crocodilus
GGGATGAGCACTAGGGTCTGGTTGCTGCTACTGCTTTTCCCTGCAACAGCACAGGGACAGTGGCCAAAGTCCAAGCCCCACGTCCAGGCCATATCCAATGGTCCTGAAGGCCATAGGCTGCCAACCTCCACCATATACTGTTTCACGAGGCAGTATTAGCCGGGGTGGGGCCTGGAGTCACTTATTTCCTACTCTCTTTGATCCCAGAGCTTTTGAGAAAAGTCAGTATTGCCTTTTTCATACACAGTGTTGTGCCTTTTGTAAAACCATTTCCAACAGCAGTACCATCTCCAGCAGTTTAGTGGCTGCCTTCCCAGATGGGAGACAGGCCTTAGGGAGAAAGCACGTGGGAAAACAAACATGCTTTGTTAAAGGGTCTCTTGTCCGCAATTTCCGCAAGAGGAGGATAATCCTTGTTTTAAAGGTAATCACTGCAGGTGTCTGGAAATGTTTGAGGGGGCGACGAAGGAAGAAAGCACACACCCTTTTCTGTCTTTGGTGTTCTCCAGGAAATGTGCACAAGGTTAACGTCACTGTTTTCATTTCATCAGCAAAAGACCAAGAAAGCACCTTAAATCAGGAAAGACTGAGCCCTCGCCATTGAGTTGCAATTTCCCTGCTGATGATACAGTGTATATTAATAGGAGAAATTTTGGATTCTGAGCAATAAAAGGCCACAGGGAATTTAAGGAAGAGGCTGGAAGTGCTAGACAAAGCCTAGCCTGCCAAACTGCAGCAATCAGCATTCTTAGTTCCTTTTTAAAGGAACCAAGTTGTTGGTGAAATGATTTTTTTTAAATAAATCAGCTTATTAAAATTAATGGAATTTGGGCCCTTTTCACCCATAATGCCACATTCCAACAGCTGGCCAAAGCATTGCATTAAACAGTCTGAAAACTAAGATCTTCCATGCTGCCTAAGAGAATTAGATGCCCACTATAAGTAATGGGAGGTACTAATCTAAACTCCCTAGACACCTTGGCAAATCTTGGACAATACTTGTATTGCATATAGTTTCAAACAAGTTAATCTGGTGTAGATCACTCCCAGTTTAGCACTGGGTGTGCCTGCACATGCATTAACGCACTTTAGTTAATGCACATTAAATCTAGTACCACCATTGTGAAATCCCAAGACAATGCGCACTAGCTTGTCTTAATGCACATTAACTAAAGAGCATGCTTTTTAGTGACACTTAAATTGCTTTAGCCTACTTTAATGTGTATTAACTAAATAGTACTTTTTTAGTGACACTTTTTTTTTTTAGTGACGCTCACTGTGTCCCATATATAGGCCAGTTTCCATGACCTATCTTGACATGTTTTATTAATTGTAAAAAAAAAATTATCTAAAAAAAGTTTAAAGGTTTCATTTAGAGAAACTAACCGAAAGGCGAGGGATCACTCTTTCCTGGATGAAGATCTAATTGTTGTTTGTTTGTTTTATATGAAAGTTTAGCTAAGTGTATTTCCACCTCTAGAGCCCTCACACTGTGTATAAAAATGGAATATATATATATATATATATATCTTTATATATATATATATTCTTGTGAATGTTGGTGCAAAAGAGAAAATATATAAAATTGCAGTCAGTTTTATGTTATTTTTTATCTATATGAATGAAAGGAAAAAATGGAAAACATTTTTTTCATCTCTCACACAAACACACACAAATACAACTGTAGATACAGACAGGTTTTATGAAAAAGTTTTACTTTTTAGATTTAGGACCACACTTCTGTTCTCATTGAATGTCCTGTCTTGTAAGATTGTAATTTCTATTTTTTTAAAGAAAAACCCTCCAAACTTCCTCTTACAAACCAGTCAGCTAAGAAGGGAGGGTGGGGGAGGGAAGATGTTTATTTAAGAAAAAAAAAATCTTTGTCTGAATTTTTCATGACATTAAATAAAAAGTAATTTAATGTATGGAAAAAAAACTTTTTATTGAGGTGTATTCTATAGGTATATAAATGTATATTGCACAAGATTTACAGGAAAAAATAAAGTCTGTTTTACAAAGTAAAAGAAAATGTGTTGGCAATACTCTGATTGAATTGAACTCCTGTTTCTTGGCAAGCGTGAACCAAAGTCTCTTCACTGATTTCAGTAGGTTTGCATCAGGACCTTGGATTTAGGAAAGGTACTTTGGAGTATGCCTTACTTTAGAAATTAACTAGACTACTCACGTGTCTGAAGCTAGGCAGAGGCTTAGGCACCTTGCTGAACTGGAGCTTGACCTGGGATTTATTTCTCTTGGATGTTCACTGAATTTCTCACCTGTGTCAGCACTGCACCAGCCTAAGCACAAACTTACCCCTAGAATGAAGCATTCTTTTGAGTAAATTCATCCAAAAAATGGAGATGGAAACTGGCTGAAATAACTTGCCCAATCAGACCAAATTTTGGAGGCATCACAGGGTGTTAGACACCCAAAACTCTTTCGGTTTCAACATCTATTTATGGGCCTCTGAAAGTCTCAGTTGTTTCGAGCTCCAGGAGTGCTAAATGCAAGACACTCCTGCCCAACTGTAGCCTAATTAAGACAAGGTACAACTGCAACACATAGCAAATAATCAGGAGTAGGAAAGGGAGGATGAGGGTAAGGAGAATGTGTATTTGCAACAGCCAAATAATAGATATCAGAAGTCCCTATTTACCAGCTGCCTAATCATTACCTGTTTGTACTTTCCAACAGGCAATCTCTATACTTTCTCCTTCTCACACAGTTATACGTTTTACAGAAGAACCCTGCGGTTACTGAAAGTTAGGAGGAGATGAAAACAGTGCAAAAACCCATTATGTAACCAGTCTATCAAAAGCACTTAACCAGCCCCCATTGCCATAATAATGGAGTTTCTCACTCTATATCGCAGCTATGGCTCATCTCCAGAAAGACAAAAAGACTTGGTTCAATGTCACACAGAAGCTCTGCGGCAAAGTGGAAGCCCCTCCAAGTCAAGGGATGATGGTCCAGCTCACAAGATCATCCCTTATCTCGAGGCAGACAAAATACGGCCCGTGAGCCAGATCCAGCCCTTCAGGCTACTCTACCTGGCCCATGGCCCCTCCAAAAAACAATGATTACTGGCCCACAGTTGCCCCTCAGAAAGGGGGAGCCCCATGTGGAAGCACCGAGTACGATGGTTATGACTGGACAGCTGGCAAGGGGGGTAGGGGCGCTCCTGCCTGCGGGAAGGCTCCCTCCCATAGTGCTGGAAGTCCCGTCTTGATCTGGCTTGAAGGTGCATGCCAGTGAGCTGGGCTGGCTCCTTGCTGCCACATTCAGCACCCCTGGGAGCCATGTGCTGTCAGGGGGGGTCTGCCTTCCTGCCTGCCACCAGCCAGGAACACCCTGAGAGCCTGCTACTGGGCTGTAGTGGATGTTTGATTTTTAATTTTTTTTGTGGTTCCAACCTGGCAACCTCCCCCCATCTCAAAAGGAATACTTCTGGGGCCAGAGTTGGGGGGGAACTTCTGGTGGCAAAGATCAGGGGTTAGGGTTGGGACTTCCACACCCAAGATGGTGATGGGGCACCTGTGAAGGAGCAGGGCTACCCTTGTGTCCCTCCACAGGTCATCAAAAGTTAAGTATCCCTCCAGCCTAAATAATTGCCCATCCCTGCTTTATCTTGTTAGCTGAGAGGCAGCAGCTGCTTCTCCTATGATCACTTTAGGGGGAAATCTACTGGTTTTCCTGAGGGGAAGGGGATATATTTTAACAGTGTTTATTATGACTAGCAAACCTGAGGCCCTATCCTGCCTCCCACACCCCTTGGTTTCATGCCCCCCTGTCCCTCTTTCCCTTATTTAGCCAATCTTCTCTTAACTGCAAGCAAA
Source organism: Caiman crocodilus (assembly GCA_030014935.1). NCBI lineage: Eukaryota > Metazoa > Chordata > Crocodylia > Alligatoridae > Caiman > Caiman crocodilus. Next base: position 1,530,830 of record JAGPOW010001614.1, read on the forward strand.
AGACCAGAAGATACAGCTTGCAATTTTTTGGCTATCACAAATGTTCACATTGCTTGTATGTTCCACGTCTTCCCTACCCTACATCTGTCCTGTCTAGTTAGTCTGTAAGCTCTGCATCTCTGTGCCGGTGCCTGGCATAACAGGGTTGATGACCAAATACAGGCCCTAAGGGAGATGGGGTACAATGTGATGGTGCGGGCACTGATTGTTGAAGCACTTGGAGTATGGGACCCCAGCAGTAAAAGCGTCCTGCACACCTGTAGAGTACCCCGCCACTACTCAAAACCAATGAGGGCTCATAGCATCCAGTGGTTGAGAGACACCTATGTTGAATGCATCACCGACCACTGCCAATATGAAAGCAGCTGCCTGAGACTGCCAGCCAGAAGCGAGACCAAGGGAACAAACTAACACACCACACGCGCCACTAAATGGAGTTTCTCCTTATGGCCTTTCCCCACCCGCCTTTTTCCCCCTTCCCCTTTCCTGCTTTACCTTTTGTCTTTCTAATTTCTACCTATTCGCATTCTCACTGATATCCTGCCAGGCTTTTAGCTTCTCCCATTCCCTGGAATCTCAAAACAGCAGAGACTCCCCATACCTGAAGAAGGTTGTTTGTACCGGAAAGCTTGCCGAGAACTTTTTTTCAACTACTCAGCTGGTCTAATAAAAGACATCACACCTACTGAAAAAGCCTTGACTAACTGACAAAGACTGCTAATGCCTTTGACTCTTCCCCACCCCAGCAATTCATTGTCCCAAAAGGTCTAGGCACCTTACACTCTGTCCTGATGCAGTTACCATGCACAGGGCATCATGTCTCTCCCTCTCAGACCATGATAATGGCATTTTTTAACCCTTATACCCTGAGCTAATGTAGGCTGCATGACTAACTGTACGTTCTAGATCAGGGGCAACTATTTTGGGCAGAGGGCCACTTACTGAGTTTTGGCAAGCCATCGAGGGCTGCATGACAGGCAGCCCAGGACAGATAAATATTAATTTTCTAAAATTTGTAGGGGCCCCGCAGGCCAGATAGAATGGCCTGGCAAGCCGCATCTGGCCCCCGGGCCACATTTTGCCCACCCCTGTTCTAGATTGTATCAACATATGTACCATGTAGCTACCAGATGTGGGGTCCTACATTCTCGTCAGTCTCTACAGAGCCATGTAAATACCAGTAACTATGATTTTTAACATTTATTAATACAGTTTCATATCTATAACTTGCCTTAGCAAGGAGATGCAACTTTTTTCCAACCCAGGACCTATTTTCTATCAAATAAAAGAACACAGCAGGCTGACATGAGCTTTCACTGCTACAGTCACCCAGGCCAGCTGGAATTACAGCGAGCATCACACCACACCTTCCCTTGCAATGCAGACACTGCCTGTTTTCAAAGGCTGCAATCCAGCTGGTTTCTAGCGGGGCTGAAGCTTCACTAGAGGCAGAGTGACCTCTGCTGGCTCAAAACTGGAATCCTTGCTGTTCAGGCTTTTCCTTCAGACCAGAACACACTGCATTTAAAAAAGCTTGCCAAAGTTTATCCCAACCGGGCATTTTATCCAATAGAAAATATCATCCACGCAAATCCTTGCCTCTCACACTTCAGCTCAGCCATTCTCAGATGGATGCGAGATGTGGGCCTGATCCTCCCCCCCTTACACACTTATTTGTACTGAAATAGCTTCACTGACAATAGTGTACAGTATATTAAATTAGTGACCCAACAGTAACCATAACCCCCATCCCCTGCTTGGGCCAAGGCCTGTTACTACAGCACAGGAAGGTGCCCATGGAGTTTTAGAAACAAGACACCTAAAAACTCCTCCCAAATTCCTACCCAAAAAGTAAGTGAATAAGGACCAAAGCAACAGGATGGTCCTGTAGTTAAGGACGCAGCCTGGGACTGAGAAGACAGCATTCAACGCTTGTTCTGCCACATTTGGCCTGTTGGACAAGTCACTCCAGCTCTTTCTTGTTAGTTCCCTCCTATTTACCCAAAAGAGAGTAAAATAGCATTTCCCACCTACCATGCTGTGAAACTAGATAACAAGCACAACTTCCACATCCCCTGTGATGACGGAGCTGTGCAACAACCCTGATAGCTAGAAACAGGAGCAAAGTATGAAGTCACGAGGCTATACACGGTATGTGACCTTTCTAATTAACAGTGGCAATAAGGGTTGGGTTCAATATGTCTAGGTCCTTCTCAACAAATAAGTAAACCACACTGAAGCCTCAACAGGAACCTGAGAAAAATAAATACACCTGCTGCGGGTGCCTGAACACAGAATTCCCCAGCTTGCAACTTACCCAAATTCTGAGCCAAAACAAGGAAATCATTCAGGGAAAGAAAACAGAGTCAAACTCTTGAAAAAACACAACAGAATCAATATTTAAATAAAGAATAAAGAACCTCTATTGCAGTCCCTTTGGCAGTAGTGTATTTAGTTCCTTCCCGGACACCAATGATAACATTACGCTTGTTAGTTCCTCGACCATCAACACTTGTCCTCCCAAGCCAGCAACCTCACCACTAGGCTAGAGGCTCTGGAGGTGCCCCACTCACCGCTTGGAAGCAGTACACAGCAAGAGCCCACATGTCTCTCCACAGGCCTGTCTCCCAAGATGCTTGCCTGGAGGCACCACCTCAGCTTGGAGACTCAACTTGCTTTAGGTGCTGACTAGCCAGGGCCTCAGGATCCACTCTGCAGCTGTCCTCTCTGCTGTGTCGTGCAGCAAAATCATCTGCAACAGCTCTCAAAGGAAAGGCACCCGTCTGCACGGTCCCCAACAGCAGATCCTTTGAGCAAAACATCAGATTGTCTGTCAGAGCAAGGTCAATGCAGAGGGAGGACTCAAGAGCACTTGTATGTAAAGTTCTCTTTGTCACATGCTAAAACCTCTTTCATCTCCTCGATCTTCTTTGCTGCTCCCCTCCCCGAATCCAAATGCACGATCTGGTGCCCTGCCACATGTTACTCGAAGAATTGTGGCTAACTTATCTATGCGAAAAGGGATTTTTTTTCCTTTTTCACTAACAGCAACCCAGAGCGTCCAGCCATCGTGATGTCAAGCATGTGCAAGCCCTTTTTGCTCTTCCTATCGGTGTTTTTAAATAGTGCAGACGCTGAACTGGATTCACTGAGCTGGGCAGAGGGAAGGGTGGTGTACACCCAGGAGCAGCCAAAATGGCATTCGCCTCATCACCTCAGGGCGGCTGCCAGGTAAGGAAGCACATTAAGGGACCAAAAACTCAAAGATGGTGGTGTGTTGCCTCCTGCTGCCAAGGGTTCCCCCTCCTAGGCTCAGGCAAGAGACCCAGCGCCGTGCAGCCACATAGCCAAGGGTGCGCAGGAGCGAGCGGGGCCCTCGGGCTCAGCATCTCGGGCTATAAGCAGGATCCCAGCTGTTTTGCTTTGCTGTGAGCGTGACCACACCAGTGAGGAAAGGGACGCTTGGCTAGCGAGGCGGACACGTTTAGCACAAAACAGCAACGTCCCTTCAGGCAGGGGCAGGCCTGGGGCTGCAGGTGATGGGGGGAGGGGCTGCCACAGCCTGGCAATGGTGGCTCTAATGCAGGGGTGGGTCACAAGCGGCCCACAGGCCAGATGCAGCCCGCCAGGCCTTTTAGAATGTTTTTCATTCAAAAAAGATTTAGAAAATTAACATTTATCTGCCCTTGGCTGCCTGTCATGGCTCGCCCGAAATAAATGCCCACCCTCCTCTAGCGGCAGCAGGGAGCCTGAGAGCAAGCGAGGCGTTGCCAGTGCACCACCGTCTCCCTCCTAACTTTGACCCTCGCTGTCCCTCGTAGTCGAGCAGCGGAGTCACATGACTGACATGGGTCCAACTGACGCCCGCCGCGGGGCCCGCCGGGAACTGTAGTCCCCCCGCCCCGCGACCCGCCGCCGAGCCCACGCCGCAGGACCGCATCTCCCGGCGTGCCCCGCGGTTGTTGCTAAGGGCTCCGGGGAGCTGCGAGCTCGGCCGGTCGTTGCAGGCAGGTGGGAGCCGGGGGCGGCGGCGGGAGGGGAGGAGGGGGGCTCCGCGCTCGTGGCGCAGCGGGGGTAGGGCGGGGCGCCGGGCCCGGGGCTGACGGCTCCTCCTGTCCCTCAGGCCGCGCCGCTGCCGCTGCCATGTCCTAGCGCCCGGGACCCGCCCGCTCCAGCCGGTGAGTAACGCGCCCCCGCCGGCTCCAGCGGCCTCGGGAGGGGGCTGCGGCGCCGCCTGGGAGCTCCCGCGGGTCCCCGACATGCAGAGCTGCCCTCCCTCCCCCCGTGTGCGCCGCCTCTCGAGGCTGAAACTAAACCGATCCGGTTCCTGCGGCCCCCCAGGAGGTCACCCCGCGATGAGGGGTGGGAGCCCCGGGGAGGGCCGTCGAGAAGCCCGTATAGCTTTGAAACGTGCGGGGCCTCCGCGGCCCCTCGCCTAGCCGTGCAAGGGCGCCGGGCACCCCGGCGTGGGGCTCGCGGCTGCCTCCCTTTACGCAGGTGCTTTGCGGTTGAAAATCCGTTTGAAGGAGTTACCGTCAAATAATTCAACGGTCGTTGGCAGTCCCCAACCTCGGGGTTAGGGTATTTCTCGGGAGGGGAAGACTTGCATGCCAGGGCCTCTTCCTGGGTTTTACTCAGGGGGGGCAGAGGGGGGCAAGCCTTCAATTCAAAGCCAGTCTTCACGGCTTGTTGATGGGTCTGGAGATGACTTGCATCAAACCGTGGTTGCTTGAATCCAGGCAGTGGCCCTGGGTTGAATGTGGCATCTGAACGCAGACTCCAGGCTGCTGTGCAGCCTGCAACATTTGTCTCTCCTTGCTCTCTCCCTGCCCAATAAACGTTGAATTCCTGTATTCAAAATGCACCCGCTTAAAAAGGAGGGAGTGAATATAGCTTTGTGCCCCAAAATGAGCCACAGGCTGGAAATGGGATGCGTGGGTTTGAATCCCCTCTACCTTCGTCAGGAATTCAACCTGTGCCTCCCACGTTCTGGCTGAGTGCTCTAGTTACTAGGCTATTGTATAAAATGAGGGGGCGGCAGCACCAGCACTGTCACTCAGTCTAACCTTATCTTTGAACAAAACCAATGACTGCTGCTGCTTTGTGGGATCCCTGATCCTGTAGGTGTGTGTGAGGTCTGATCAAAGTCTCCTGGATTACACTCGCCCTCGGGGCAGATCAGTGCAGGAATTCGTACAGAAATTCTTGAATTTCTTGAGAAATCGGTCTTGAGCATGAGGGATGTGGAGCTGTTGAGCCCAGATAAGCCACCCTTTCACCAGCTGAGGAGGAGGCAAAAATTGGGTAAAGGGGACAGGTGATGAGAGGTGAATCAGGCTTTTCAAATTAGTTTGCTTTTGATAACCTCAAACATGTTTTGTTTACAAGACTTTAAAGCTGACTTGTACTTTTAACATAATTTCCGTTGCCTACTAGTTCCTGGAAAATGTGTGGTGCTGACAGTTCTTAGGCTTTTTAAACAGGGAAGACATTATCTATTTAGGTGACACAAGACCACTTTTATATTTTTAAAATGGAGGCAGCTTTTATTGAAGCACAGCTTGTGTTTGTGAGTCATGTGAATTGGACTGTAACCTTTGGTGTTATTCATTGATTGCTTCTGTGTAGAGCGGAAAAGGAAAGCGCATTTTGCATCAGGATTTCCTTCCAGGATGATTTTTGTCCTGCCTTCTTCCCAAGATGGATTTCATATGAAAAAGTCACGGTTGCCAAATGTGCTGGAATTGATGCAGTTTTGATCTGTTTATTTTCAACCAAATTGAAAATGTTTCCATGCGACTCTGCAAAACAAAAAAACATATTTTGGTGTTTCTGGTGCCTTTAATCTGAATGAATGACAGGTTGGGAGTGTGTAATGACAGTGGGTCAATAGTCATTCAGAGCACGGGAGAAAAGCACTTCAAGCTCCCAGCCAACAAAATAAGTATATATCCACAAAGGGCTTGAGCTTGCTTCTGCTGAGATCCCTGGCAAAACTCCCACTGCCTTTAGTAGGAGCATGATTGGTGCCTGAAACTAGCAGAACCAGAAGAGTCTAAAGAATTATATCTTGGGGCTTGATCCTGCCGCACTTAATTTCTTCATCTGCTCCGTCTTTGCTGCCAAAAGGCACACTGTTTTTACACTGGTATAGCCATCTTGTCATTAAAAAGTCAGCATTTTGGCAGTGAAACTGGAGTCGTCCCAGTTACTTCACCAGGATTTTTGATAGAAGCAGTGATTGCAAGACTGGGTAGCCCGGTGCATTCATTCACTTACTAGTTAACTGCCATGTAAACAGCTGTGTTTCTAGAGTATAAAATCACAAGAGGGCTGTATTATGAGTTGAGAAGGTAAATGAGCTGAGAGGAAGAGCATGCGAGATGGATCGTCTTGTTCCAGTCCTTTCTCCCCACTATTTTAACTAAATAAATATAGGGGTTTTTGGTAAAAGCATTCTCTTAATGGAGAAATAGAGGCACAGGAGGAAGATGGAGACGAGGTCCCCAGCACCCAGTAAAGCCAGGGATAGAATCCAGGAATTCTTCATCCCGGCCTTCTACTGTAACCATTAAATGGTTCTTCTCCCTTTACAACTGTAAGGATTGATTTTGGAATTGAAGCATCATATGTAGATATCTCTAGTCTGACGTTGCCCCACTTGTTCATTAACAATGATGTGAGAGACAAATTTTCTTTTATACCAGCATTTAAAAGTAACTTGTTTTAATTGACATCAGATTTACCCAAAGAATCTTCTTTTAATTGAAGCACTTGCTTTTTGCAGCAATCTTAGTTTCCATCAGCAGCATCCTCAAGGGAAAGGGCAAAAGTTTTATTTGAACTTGAATTGTTTTAATATTTAATTTCCTGCTCCTGCATTTAAAATGGAAAAAATGCAAAACAAAAGTATTGCCTTTTATATCAGAATGATATATCAGAACCCCTTCTGGGTGGGGTTGATGTCTGTCATTTGTGTGTACTTTGACACAGGCTTATGACTCCTATTTGCACAAGGAGTGTTCCCTGCCCTGAATTGTATATAATCTACATAAGTTTTGTATGCATTAATTATGTGTAGAGAGACCTAGCTAGCCATGTTAGTACAAAAAAAGCTGTGTTAACCAGCACTTTATTAGCCAGAAAACTCTTGTTAACCAGCGTCCAAGAGATGTGGCAAAAGTGAAACCAGAAATACCACTTCCGTGTTTTGCCGCTGCGAGCAGAGTTTTTCTTTGCCACTTCTTCAGCCAACGGCCCAGGGCGAAGCAGTCTGCGCAGGGCCCCCTCCATGTCCCCTGGCACACTGACCCTGGGGAGTACACCACACGGTGCACGTTTGATTAACCAGAATATTTGATTAACTGACATCCCCCATTCCTGGGGATGCTGGATAACAGAGCTTTTACTGTAAATGGTCAAGGAGAAGACATGGTAGATTTGTACCTTTTGTAAGTCAACCAAAATGTGTGTTGTGCTTGTGTGTGTGTGCATAAATATATGTAGTAGATTATATTCTAATTTCTCTCTCCTTATACTCCGCTTTCTGCATGTCCTTTCACAGCATCTGATGAAGTAAACTTCAGCCCACGGAAGCTTGTGAGAGAGAGAGAGAGAGAG